>JAYMTA010004897.1:0-12072 GCA_036897625.1 Pelargonium cotyledonis
AATTTAGTTTCTAATTTGGGTGTGATTATTTGTAAAAATTGTGTCAATTTTGTGTGTAATTACCCTAATTGAGTTGATGTCTATTTTTTTGGTTGGGTTAATGAATTTGATGTCGATTCTATGAGTTATCCGGCAATATTTTGAATTTTCCGGTGATATTATGAGTTTCCGGATGACTTTATGAATTTTCAGGTGATATTATGAGTTTTCCGGCAAGTCTACGAATTTTTCGGTGATATTATGAATTTACCGGCAAGTATATGAGTTTTCCGGCGTACTTATGAATTTTCCGGCAAGATAATCATAAAAAATAAAATTATTTTAATCTTAATTTTTTTAAAATCATTTTAATATTGAACTAACCAATTAAAAAGTGACACGTAGTCAACATAATTTTTTAATTCATAATATTATTAATATGTTGACTGTATAATAATATAGTTCAATTAAAACATGACATGTGGCAATTGGTTTTTGTTTTTGAATTATTTTTATTCAAAAAAAATCCACGTCAACCATTTTAACGACCATTTGGACGGAATTTAACGGCATGGATCATTTGAGTTCAATTTTCATAGTATGAGGACTAATACGATTCATTTTAAAGTAAAGGGACCGTTTCGGTCCACTACCTAATAGTAGAGGGACCATAGGAAGAATTTATCTTTGAATATATAAAAATAAATCTATTTTTGGGCCTATTTGAAATTTTGACTTTTCTATAGCACCCAAAAAGTATTAGGTGCAGCCATGAGCCACCCATGATCTTATCAACAATTCTATTATATTTTACCTCAAAAAGAAACTTGGATTTTGGGTTTATACTGAGCATGACTTAGTCATCACATCACGGATAATTTGAGCCTCGACACAAACACGACATAATTGTTAAACGCGTTGGATACTCCAACACGAACACAACCCGAACGCAATTATTTCTTGTCGTGTTTGTTGTATTATGTGAGCTTTGAGCTACCAGCAACGATGGATGAAGAGAAGAATATATAGTATATTGTCAATTATTCTTCAATTTTTATTACATTTTACCTATATGTTTTGATACAAATATATCTTTTTACACATGAAACATAATAGAAAAGAATCTGAATCTGAATCTCACACAACTACACATAGACAACATTTCTAATCCTATCAAATCCAAGAACAACTAGCACATAAACACACATTTGCATTGTAACCTAATGGCTAATTTCTTCCGCATAGCACAATCTATTTATGGCATTTTTCAAGATCTTTCACATATATCAGTATCAGAAGAAGGAACTTTTGGTCTTGGGAAGTCTGTCACAATTCGCCGGTAACCATCCAATGGCTTGCTTCTCATTATCATATATCAGCATCTTGTCTTGCATCGAAACATCTACAGAACGACAAGAAACAAGAACGCGTAAAGATTGAGTTGTGAAGGGATTGATGATCAGATTCTTTAATGTTTACGAGGTTTCTTACCTCCGATGATGTTGTATTGAAGTCCTACTTCGGTACCATTCAGAATTCCCAAGCACACGTTGCCTTTTGTCTGATGGAAAACGTCAAAACGCTATTAGTATTGATTCTACGTGCAAGAATGAGAGAAGGACTAAAAGGGACATTACGTTATGTTATGTTATGTGATGTTCTTACTGATATGATTAAATAATCCTCAGGGGGAAGATCGAACAGAGTTTTGGTTCTTGAGCCAGTAGGGAAGCTCAGAGCCAAGGGCTTGAAGTACTTCTTTACATCGCGTATGTTCTTGAACGGTTTCCGGCCTTTCCAGCAGACGGGAAGTGTTTGATCGTCAAGCGCTTCTTTAAAAGGCTTTCCGGATAATTCTTTGTTCACCTGCAGATGATATCATAAATCCAGTTTTATTGTAGCTTCATTTGTATGTTTGTGTTTGTGTAGAATCTTACAAAGAATTGGAGAAACAAGTGACTCAAACAAAAGAACTAGTTTAGTTTGTGTAGGAGAAAAGAACTCATTTGTGTGTTCGTGTTTGTGCAGATTCACGAAGAATTGAAGAAAAAAGTGACAGAGTCTATGAAAAAAAGAACTCATTTGTGCACTCGAGTATATTCATGAAGAGTTCGATAAACAAGTGATACAAAAAAAAAGACTAGTTTGCGTCTGGAAAAATAACTCTTTTGTGTGCTTGTGTTTTGAGTACATTCATGAAGAATTCAAGAAACAAGTGACACAAACAAAAGGACTAGTTTGTATAGATTCATGAACAATTCAAGAGGCAAAAGACAAACAAAAGGATTAGTTTGTGTCTGAAAAGAGAACTCGTTTGCGTGTTTCGATTCATGAGAAATTCGAGAAAACAGTGACAAACAAAAGGACCGTGTTTGTGTCTGATAGACAAAAGAAACAACTGTCATTAGCTGTGCATAACTTTTGCAAACATTTTGCAACTATAAATTTGCGAGATCAAAACCAGATGCATATATGCATATAATTGCTTCAAACTTGCCAGAAAAGTTAAGGCTTGATAAGCCTGAGAATTCAGGTATGTGTAAGAGCTCCCGCTGTCAAAAACTGCATAGAGGTTCCTGATCCCCGTACTTCTCCCACCAAAAATGAGCTCGGCGAAGCCAGGAGAGTAGTGCTTGCTGATATAAATTAAACCCGAATTAAGGATATGTTTTAATGTGAAATATAAACAAAAGGAGTTTTTGGAAGGGGAATTACGAGTAATCACGTGACATTGGTGTCCAAGCTACTCGCGAAGAATCATACAAGTCATCTCCGAAGAAAAGATATCCTCCACCTCTACCGCTGAAACAATGGCCGATGACATTGCGCATCAGACCTTGACTACGAAGCTGTGACACAATGCTCGATCTTCCCTTTCCGAGACCAAGCACTCCATCGATGGGATGGTACGATGAGCCTGGAAGTTGATCATATCCACACCTGTAGAGAAAGAAATCAAGAACAAGTAAATAACCCTTTTTACGACTATTGAGGTCATTAAGCTGCAAAACATGTACATTTCTCTTTTAGCCTTCAAAGAATTTCCTTATTCGACTATTTGATGGAATATCAGACAGTAGATTCAAGAAGAAACGAGTGACACTAACAAAAGGACTAGTTTGTGTCTGAAAAACAAATTCATATGTGTATTTGTGTAGATTCACGAAGAACTCAAGAACCGAGTGACACAAACAAAAGAACAAGTTTGTGTCTGAAACTAGTAGATTATGTGCATACAATAAGGACTTGATTTGCATTTTGTTGACACAACTTTCTCATGCGTGTCATGGTTTAGGACCTAAAAATATATAGCAAAGTATAGTTTTATAAAACACAAAATGAACTGGGAAAGCAATGGAAAGGCACTAACCCGAGAGCTAGGCGAGGACGAAGCTGGACTCCATTTGTTAAGTTGAGAGGAAAAAAATCCCTGAGAAGAACACCAAGGGATGATCCTCCATCTGCATATTCAACCTCATAGTCGCATTGCTCGGGGTTCTCACATTTATGCTGACCAGGCGGAAACAATGATGCACAGAGAGGGTCCTTGCACACCACTAGATCATTGTTGGGTTGGTACAGCGGATGAGGCGTCTGCAAAGCACGAAAAATATGAAAAAAAAAAAACATATAACCAACATAATCTTTTAACCTTATGGATTGGCAAAAACTGATATACCTCAGTACATTGGACACAAGGTGCATCACATTGGAGCCAAGTGAGGTCACTCCCGGTGTCAGGATCGAGGTAGTAGGGCTTCGCGGGCTGGCCAATGTAGAGAGTAACGTTGTAGGCTCTGCAACATGAAAATAGTCCGATTTCAGATACATACAATCACAAGAATCTACGGAAACAGAGCAAGTTTCTTGTAGATTTTAATCAAATAGAGCTCCAACAGCACCACAAGAAACCATTTATGCATTCTACTTTACCAGAAAAAGGCTAAGAACAAGATAAACACAAGAATCACATTACATACAATTATCACAAGTAACAACAGCCCCACCTTAAGAACAAAGTATCTCCAAAGTTACCAATCAATGAAAAAGCTAATTTACACAAAAATGGGTCATTAGTTTTTTCTTCAAAGAAGTTATCTTTCCTACCCAATTGGATAGACATTTCCATGAACGGGAATCACAACAAAGTATCTAAAGTTACCAATCAATTGAAAAACCAATTTACACAAATGGGTCATTAGGGTTTTCTTCAAAAAGTGACAAAACTGAACTTTACAGGGAAAAAAACAGAACTTTCTTGCATTATTGCGTACCTAATTGGATAGACATTTCCATGAATATGAAACACTATGGAGGATCCAACTCGATTGAACAACAAGGAAGAAGAAAAACCAATTAACTCTATAATGATTAAAATTAACATTTTCTAGTATACTTTACGAGAAAAAAGGCAAGAACAAGAAAAGCACAAGAATCACATTCCATACTATCATCACAAGTACCAGCACCACCACCTAAAGAACAAAGTATCTAAAGTTACCAATCAATAACAAAGCTAATTTACACAAATGGGTCTTTAGATTTTTCTTCAAAAAAGTGATCTTTAATCAAATTGGGGCATTGGACAGTTGAAAAAAATCGGTTGCATACCCAATTGGATAGACATTTCCATGAACAGGGAAGACAATGGAGGATCCAACTCGATTGAGCAACAATGAAGAAGAAGCTGAAGATTCTGCTCCTTCCGGCGGCTGCACCATCCCTTTCCTTCTGCTCTTCCACCATGGTTCACTACCAGTAGCTGAAGCACCAAGAACCAGTGACACCACCACCAGCCACAGCCAAAAACCCAGAAACCACAATTTTCCTCTCTTCATTTCGCTCACTTTCTTTTTTCCTCTCTTTGGCACTAAATAAAACCAAAGAGCTCTTGTCTGTTTCTCGGACAGAGAAAAAAGGGTTTGGATTTTAGAAAATTAACGAGTCATTGCATTTGAAGAAAATTGCAGCTTTCTTGAACCAAAGAACCCTAAGAGAAAACCTATGGGTTCAGTTTGGAATCTTTGCCTTGGCAGCTAAGGATTAATGGGTATTTGGTTCTTTGTTTGAGAATTTAATTTGTGTCTCCAATCAGTAGCATAAGGGTTTAGAGATTCTTTTCCTTCAATGAGGTGTTGTGAATTTTGGAACAATTTTTTTTTTTTTTTTTGTTGCATTATTGTATTGTAGAAGTCAAGAAGTCCACAAATTTTGGGTGTGTTTTTAAATGGGAAGTCAAAAATATCAAATGGGGTTTAGGTATAAGTGTCGAGGGAGAGGAAGCATATTGAGGATTAAAGAATGGAAGTTTCTTCGAAACTTCATGTTGTATGCTGAGAAAGATTGCTTCTATTCCTTTGTAGTTTTGCTCTTCAATTTTGGTTGCAAATAATTTGTTTTTTAGATAATTTGCAAGACTTCAAGAAGTCAATGGCACCTCTTACTAGTTGAGGTTAGGCTTTCCCAACCCCCGAATTGTCGGCTCTAGGTTTAACATAAAAATAACGTGGATCGGGTTGGACAAACTCGCACATTCAGCGGGCCTAAAACCAGTAACTCGCAACTCTTGTGAGTCGGGTGAGGCATTTTCAACCTTAAACCGAAAAAAACAGACTCGAGTTGCCAAAATTGAACTTGATTTTTAATGTAACATTCTTATTCTTACCTCAATCAATCTACAACATTGTTCAACATGCCAACAGGCTCTTCCCAAAATTTACGCAACAAAACTACATTTCAAGGCAAAAAGCATCAAGTTTCAAGAAAACCTATAGATTCAAATTGGATCAAATTCTTCTACACATTTAGTTTAAACATATGGAAATCTAATTCCAACATGCCATGCCTTAAAAGTTAAGAACATCGATAAACGAGCACACATCATACCACACACACATATATATACATAGCTTTTACACAAAATTTGTCCGTAACCTCAAAACCTTTGGATCTTAGGAAGATCCATTTCTCGCTGTCAAGACCTTTTGTTTTCTTGAATTTCTCATTGAAACTCGTTTTTTTGCTCCATCTCCAACTCTTGCAAGCGCCAGGACATGCAAAGAGATGTTGTAACCCGGGAAAATCCACGAGGTCTATGTACATTATGTTCTTGTTGCTTTCTGTCCTCGAGCTCCTCTTCAAGTTCTTTTGCATCTTCGAGCACATCAAAGAAATCTCCATTTTTAATCTCATCGTCATTTTCTTGATCTCCATTCCACTCTTCAGCGACAATCTCTAGCTCCCGGGAGCTTCCCCTCCAAAGTTCTTGCCTCCATTTCCATTTTCGCCGCAACTCTTCGGCAAGAGTGTAACAGCTATGAAACTTATGCACAATCTCTTTATTCTCACATAGCCTCTTTAAATTTTGTTTCAGTACAAGATCATGAGTTAATGGCAAATCCTCAAACTTCTCTTTGATAAACTCTGATATCGCTTCCTCATGAGTTGAACCTCCATTCCCCTCCAACTCATCAATCGCCGTATATATCATCTACAACACACACAAATGCAAAAGGGACAGAAATAATATACTCCATCGGTCTCGAAGTTAGCGTCTAGTGTCCAACTTCCTTTTATGGTTAGTTTTCGTTTATATAATCATGTATGAATTACCATAAAACCCCCAATACATGTCATTATGAATCTCCTAAGTTTGTTAAAACAAGTGAAGAATAGAGTACAATAAGCAATATGAAAAAATAATCTCAGCCAAACCAACAAGGAAAGTAAAAAGGTGCCACTTATTTTGAAACGACAACAAAATTTGTAAAGGGAAAGAGAGGGATCAATACCAAGTCGTAGGCAGGGTGAGTGGGGGTGTGAAGCGAAGGTGCGAGTTTTTGGAGGGATTCCTCAATGAGACTCTTCAAATCACTATTGGGCATCTTGTCGGGGACTAAACTTGCAAACTTTGTCGCCAGATTGTTAGTGAGCATTTTCAATGTTTCGCTCTGGGAAGCCTGTTTGAAGGAGTCGTCAATAGAACATTTTCTTTAAATCATCACCCCCTCACATGTATGAACTTTTCTTCTGCACATGAGCTCTTACACGGACGCGTATTTTGCACGTGCAAAGATCAAAGCTCACTCTAATATCATATTAAATTTCATTCACATTGATAGGAAACCGAATACTATCCCCGTTTAATAACAAATGCTTTTCTAACGAGTAAAATTTGTTTCGAAGTAAATGTCATTCTACCATTCGAAGATAACAAGTAGCTTCAATTTCCGACTATGTCATTTTCAAATTCTCAAATACAATATTTATCACTAATACCACTAATAATGAATGAATGCACAACAATGATGTAAGATTAAAGAAATCATTTTATATAACGTTTTAGTTTGTATGAAAAACTCTAGAAATACATCTATTAAATCTCAAGCTTTGGCAATAAAGCTAGAAATTAGAATCACATGCAACAAACAACACAATAATAAATATCATTATATAGATGCAATGAAGATCAACTGATAAATAAATAAAAAAGATGAAATGAAAAAGAAACTAACAGCAAATGGGTCTTCTCTTGCTGCATTTCCCTCTCCTTCTTCAACCTGCCATGATAGTCACAGAGAACACCATTTTTAAGGTTCTTGAAACTCACACAAACCCTTAAAAGATCAAGAATATCAAAACCCATAAAAGGGACTGTGAAAAGTAAAATACCTGAGTAGTTAAGTGAGAAGAGCAAGCTTTGTTTTCCATGGTGAAAAAGGAGAAGGGACACACAATATAGCTTGAAGGCTCAAGACATTGAGCTGATCAATGCAAGCAAGATCACTTGGTGGCTTTACTTTACCAAATTGTTCTTTTTTTTTTTTTTTCTTTCTTTTTTATGGAGAGAAGAGCCAGTACTGTAGACTCAGATTGCTCCACATGGAATACATGGGTCCCACTCATTTCACTTCTTGATTGAGAAAATTATACTTTTTGAGTCCATTTTAAGTGATGATTTTTAGGTTATAGAAGAAAATGTCTTGTTCGACTTGCAAGAGTTGTGGATTTATGTGGGTTGTACGTTAAAAAGTTGTGTAGGTTCCTAGGCCTGACTCGTAATTTTTTAATGATAATTTATGTGTGCATGTTGTGTTGAAGGTTGATTGTGTGTTAACTGTTACCTGATCCAACACAGACATGACAAGTTTAGTTATCGTGTTGAACGGTTTAACAAGAATCTGACATGTTTATGAACACAAAACACGAACACGACATGTTTAACACGGTAATTAAATTTCTCGTGTTAACACTAACACGTCTAAACACATTTTGCATGATTGAACTAATACGTTTGATACGACATGAATCGGCACATGCATGACACATTATTAAGATTATTTACAATTAAACCTTAGATGTGCTTGAACTAAATCGAAACAAACAAAAGACTTTGGAACTAACATTAAACGAGAGAAAGTTCAGGGACTCAACATATAAACTACAAAGAAATGGTAACTTAAGTGTCCAAACTTCATCTTCCAATCATGGCAAGAATTGCTCCCAATATATTCCCATCAAAAATGTTTTTCAACAATCGAAGCTTTTTAGGCGTGTATGGCGGATACCTCAGCGGCAAATCGCCATCAAAAGTTTTGTACATTACCGCCTTTTTGTGGCTGAAAGCGTCGAAAGAGTATTTTCCGTGGTATGATCCCATCCCACTCTCACCAACTCCTCCAAATGGCAAAGTGGAGACCATAAGCTGCATCAAAAAGTTTTTATAGCGTCAAGAACTACGAAAACCACAAAAGTTTAGAGCAACATTTTGAAATACGTAAGAAATGTGAGACGCGCACGACATTTAGCGAAGAATGTTACATGAAGAATGGTGTCGTTGATGAGCATTCCTCCGGAGGATATGTTTTGCACAAAATCCTTCTTTAGTTGCTCGTTGCTGGTGAACAAATATGCAGCGAGAGGCTTCGATCTTGACTCGATCACATTGAAACTATCTTCAATCTTCTCAACCTATGACAATAGAATTAAAACCGTCTAGAAGTACACAAAGATCTTTGTGAAAAACAAGTACTCACTGTGACAATTGGTAACAAAGGCCCAAATATCTCCTCATTCATGATCATAGAGTCTTCTGGTACATCCATCAAAATGGTTGGAGCAATCTTTCTGCAACAAAATACACAACACATTTGTTCCTCGTCTTTTCAGAACTAAAACTTGTACTTTTAAATAGTACAAAGGTACAAAAAAATTACTAAGTGAACTCACAGTTGTTCCTCCTCTCTTTGTCCTCCTAAAACAATTTTATCCGATACCTTGTCCTCGTCCATGAGATTTACAAGTCGTCTGAAGTGAGACAAGTTTATAGCACGCGATATATCTTCTGATTCCATTGCATTCTTCCCGAAGAATTCCTCTAATCCGTTTCTTAGAGCCTCTATCTGTAAAACACGTGCAAGTTACAAATTGAACATAAGAGTAAGGAGTCTCAGTCAAACTATTACCGACCGAGTCTCAGTTAAGACACATAATAAATGACTGAGATTCTTTTTTCTCATTAAACATTCAATTTTCTTGGAAGAGACAATGTTTCTTACCAATTTTGGAGCAAATTCTTTAGTTGTTATGACATAATCAACAGAAATGCAAGTTTGTCCATTGTTGCATACCCACTTGCCCGCTAGGATCCTCCTCGCAGCAACCTTATATGATCCAACAAAAACACAGACACAACTTGTGATTTAAACAATGCCAAAAGATGAAAAACGCGCACAAGAACACAAATACTGATCAAGTTTTCGGGAAATGACTTAATGTATCATATGAAATTGTCACCTCTAAGTTGACATCTGAATCAACAACAGCCGGACACTTCCCTCCGAGCTCAAGAATCACCGGCGTGAGGTTCTTCGCAGCTGCGGCCATCACAATACGCCCTACCCTTCCACTACCTACACAATCAATAAGATTCATTGGTTACTTAAGAACCCGACATAACTAGCATTTTGTACATTGTTCGTGTTGTTGCGCAGAGGCTTTCTTGGATACTAAGTATACCATGATGGTAGTAAAAACAAATAACCTGTGTATAGTATTTTGTCCCATTTCTGTTCCAGCAATGCTGTTGTTTCAGCAACAGCTCCTTCAACGACCCGCACAGCTGATGAATCCAAGTATTCGCCGAGTAACTTTGCAAGAACCGATGATGAGGCCGGAGCAATCTCTGAGGGTTTCAGGACTACGGCGTTACCAGCAGCAATAGCTCCAATGAGCGGATCGAGAGATAGCACTGCAAGACATTTTTGCAACACAACGACTCGTATTGAGTTTTGAGTTTGTCTTTGCTGAGCAAAAGTTCTGGATCTGTCCCTGAGTCTTAGTCGACTAAACAAAATGAATGGAAAAAAAATCGAGAAAACGTGTTATCTTTCGTGTACTCACAAAATGGATAGTTCCAAGTTGAGATGATGAGCACAACTCCTAGAGGTTCCGGCACAATTTCTGCTGACGACGGATGCGTTGTAAGTGAAGTTTTGGCCTGAAAGCGGTCAATTTTTTTGAATCAAACTATGCAATAAGTTGCGACATTGCAAAAACAGAATCACAAAAAGAGTAGTTTCATTCAAAGTAATTATCACCTTCTCTGGCGCCATCCAACGGTTCAGATCTTTTATCGCCAATTTACACGAGGATTTTAGCATAGAAATCTGTAGCACGTAACACATTTTTCACTGTGAACCAAACTAATTCATCAGTTTTATAACAAATAAATGCTACAAACCTCAGAGGCATAAGCTTCGTATTCGGGTTTAGAGAGATCTTCTTGGAGAGCTTCTATGATTTCCTTCGCATTCTCATCGATCATTTTCTGAATACTCTTCAACTGCTCGAGCCTCCACTCGTAGCTCTTGGTCTTGCCGGACCTAAAGCTCCTTTTAAGCCCTCTAACGAGCAGAGACGCTTCGTTGGCATCAAAAACCTCCTTCGGATCCTCCACTTTTGCCATCAACGACGTCAATGTCGCCGAGCAATTTCTATACATAGCAATGAAAGAAACCATATAGTTAACAAGAACACAAGGAAATGAACATCAAGAACTAACTATTTTGTTAACAACTCACAACTGGGTCGCGGTGGAGATTGGGAATGTGCAGGGGAAGCGAAGAGTACTCTTTCGGGTTTGAAAGCTTTTGTGCCTTTGTGTGCACAATCCGGCGAGGAGATTGTCATTGCTGCTGATGATCATTTAAAGAAGAAAACATCAGAGTGAATTTGAATCCATGATACTAATGAATCATTGAGTTGGATAGGACTTAATTTCTTGTGAAAGTGAATTCATTGTTCATTTTTTTGTATTTGAATATTGACTTCGGATAATTCTAACGTAGAGATAGACAATTCAAGTTTCGGGTTCAGGTGACAATATGAGCAATGAAACTACGCTATGTGTATGATGAATTAGCAATATCCATGTTGTAGGATTTGGGTATTTGTCAAAAAGACTCGCAAAACCGTTCATATCACAATGATTTTTCTTCATATAAACAAAAATGAAGTTGACCTGAAAAGATCTTGCTGAAGGAACTGAATGCAGAGGTTTCTCATGATAAAATATAGTGAGAGAAATGGGAATTTGTTGCAGAGACTTATGGACAGTTTTGCATTAATTGCTAGAGCATGAAGGCTATGGTTTTAGAGACACAAAAGAAGAAGAAAGATGTGTTGCTTTCTCAGCCATTGGATTTGAGGAATGATTTTGGAGATAATGAGGTTTATGTCAGGCCTGCCATGGTTGGTATCAATATTGTTCTTCAATATTTTAGTCCTTTTTTTTTGTTTGCGTGAAAACACTACACATGGCACATGTTAAAGTTTTTGTGTGCTAAGAACGAGAAAGAGAGAGAGTGCCACATCGTCAAGTAACTGTGTAGCACCTCATTCTCGTAAAAACAATTGATTACATTAAATAATAAAATAGATATTTGAATATAATAATTGTGTATACATAGATTTTTTGGTTAATAAATAAAATAAAATTTTATTTTTGATAAATAACAAAAAAACTAATAAAATTTAATTGAAAAAAATATTTTTGTACATAGATTAACATTAGATAACATAAAAACCTTTTAT
>JAYMTA010004898.1:0-12070 GCA_036897625.1 Pelargonium cotyledonis
TATATATATATGTATTTTTTTTTTTTTTTTGACATTGAAAATTTTAGGTTCTAGTATTACTCAGTCTGAATATGCGTATATTTCTAGGATTTACTTTGGTTGTGCTTTCAACTGTTATCACAGAGAGTTGAGTGTTTCTAGACTAATGTAGCTAGTAGAGGTGTGATTAGATTACCATTATTTAAGGCAAGAATAAGAGGTGTTTTCTGGTATAAGATGATTGGTAAAAGTCATGTTTAAGTTTATGAGTATCCTCATTGTATTTGTTTCGGTTGATTGATGTTTTTTTCTTTTGGAATTGTCTCTTCACGCCATCAGTTTATTTGAAGTGATTGGCGTTGGAAAAACTATTGCTTTACTTTCCATAACCCTGTCTCTTGATGCTGAAGGCGTAACAAATGGCCCAAAATCTGAATGTAAAAGTTGATTGGAGAGGAATTTAGGGAAATCAATTTTTACTGAAATTAGTTTTGACTTTTGAAGGATATTTACGAGTGGGATTCCAATAAAAATCCTTTTTCTTATTTGTTTAGCAAATTAGGATAAATGAAAAGCACTGGATTTGATGTCATGGGTTCAAGCCTGTGGCCATGGGAATTCCTTTGACAATGTTTGTTCTACTCTTCTGGAATCTGGATATGCCAGATATAACAGTACGTTATTGAACATTACCGTAAAACTTGCATGTTTCAGAAGTTCACAGGTTAATTAAGGATGAGTGTCATTGTAATGATATTATATTTCACATCTGTTTTTGGTACTATATTTTTTCTTTTTCCTATTTGATTATGATTGATTTGGAATTTGAATTTTGATTCACTTATTTGTCTTAACTTGCTGCAGTGAAACAATATTGTCATTTGTACTGTAGAAATGTCTGTACCATTGACGCCCTCCAAGAGACCGTATGATCGGAACCTCACAGAGCCAAATGGGAAAGGAAAATTGCAAAAGTCTTCTGGCACTTATTCGCAGAATCAACCCTTCAAAGTCTCCCCTGGTACTGCTATTCTTCGTCTACTATGCCCAGCTTCCAGAATTGGTGGTGTTATTGGAAAGGGTGGTAATATCATATCACAAATTCGTCAAGAAACTGGCGTGAAGGTCAAAATTGAAGATAACATCCTTGGATGTGATGATAGAGTAGTGGTTATAGTAGGTCCTGATAAAGGAAATGAAGCCAGCTCTGAGCAGAACAAGGAACATGGTGGTGAAGAGCCTGATGTTGTTGAAGACGGCAATGATACAAAAGAAAACAATGACATTGATGACGATAAGGTATCTGTTCCATTGGAAGATTCAAAATCCGAAAAGGGAACTTCATCTGCACAGAAGGCTTTGTTACTTGTTTTTGAAAGAATGGTTGAAGGAGAACCAGATGCAGATGGTGGGGAGAATGAAAGCAGTGACTCCTCTACATTTGTTTTGAGATTACTTGTGCTTTCCAATCAAGTAGGATGCCTTCTGGGAAAAGGTGGCAGTGTAATAAAACAAATGTCATCTGAAAGTGGGGCACAGATCCGGATTCTTCCCAGGGACAAACTTCCTATATGTGCATCAGCTTCTGATGAACTAGTGCAGGTAAGTTGATGAACATTGCCAATTGTTAAGTTATAATGGAGAACTAAGGGTTCTTATGTTAGTTCTAAATGGGTCAGTTGCAATTGGGCAATTTGAATATAAATTATGAATTGTTACTTGATTTGGTGTACTATCATTGATGTTTTCAAACTACTTATGGCAATTTGTTAATGCACCATGTTTGTGTTAATATGACACAGGGACAAAAACAACACCATTCTTTGCATAAAATAAGAATGAACGCTATGTATTAAAAGGTATCACGGTATCACCTGCATTTATTTTGTGACTAGCCATAATTCACCTCCTTTGTATTGGCGTGAATGTTAGTGAAGTGCAGCACCTCTATATATTATTTTGGTGCCTCGCTCTTGTATACAACTTACTGAATAGCTTTCTTCTACAAGTACAGTGTAACTACACACTTTGTTAAATGTGTTTTGTGTAGCAGAAACAATGCATCTTAAAGGCTTACTTTGTTGCATGGTTGGTATCCTCTTGGTCGATGGACTCTTGGCCCTAATATTTATTATGATTCTGCAGATTACAGGGGGAGTGAATGCAGTTCGGAAAGCTCTTCTATCTGTATCTCAACTCCTGTTGGAGAATCCACCTCGGGACCAGGATTCTTTCCCTCTCAATCCCTCTGGGCCATCGTCTCATTCTCATGGGCATTCTCTTTCTAGGCTAGAAGTATTTCCATCACCAAACCATTCTTTTTCTGCTCAAGGAGCACCCTATGCTGGGCCTCGTGAGGTTGATTATCATTCATCTGTTCCTCCTAAAGTTCATGAAAGTGGTTTCCCAGGTCGAATGAGGCCTGCTCAGGAGCTATTGAGCTTCCGCTTATTGTGTCCCGATGAGAGAGTGGGATGTGTTATTGGAAAGGGGGGAACAGTAATCAAGGCACTTCAGCAAGAGACAGGCTGTGAAATCAAAGTTCTAGATGGGTTTTCTGATTCAGAGGATCGCATCATTTTGATATCTGGTCCAGCTGTATGTGTTTCAAATTATTAAGCAGTCTGTGTGTGTGAGTTTGCATAGTCATTGTCTTAGTAATTTAATATATTATTGCAAGTTCGTTATGTGAAGTCCTAATATTATAAACTATTGCAGCATCCTGATGAGAGGGTGTCAGCTGGACAAGATGCAATTCTTCGTGTGCAGACCAGGATTGTGAGAGCTATACCAGATAGTAAGGAGAAGACTGTGACAGCAAGGCTCCTCGTTTCTTCCAGCCAAATTGGTTGTCTTCTTGGCAAGGGTGGTGCCGTCATTGCTGAAATGAGGAAATCATCTGGGGCTCATATTCGGCTATTGGGGAAGGATCAGATTCCAAAGTGTGCTTCTGAAAATGAGGAAGTAGTTCAGGTTTATTTTCATTTGAGTTTCAGTTAAATATATTTGGCGTATATTTAGCTGAAACTGCTAGCACTTAAGTTTCTTGTTTTTTGAAGTAATATATATCATATATGCAAATGTGGCCAACTTGTGATGAATGCCACATGACATTTTGCCATTATATTTATGCAGTCATATATATCAACTTAATTATTTTTGAACGTTTTAGTACGTACTGATCTAACTATATATGCTGTCTCTTCACTGACAGATAAATGGAGAATATGAAACAGTCCAAGAAGCTCTTTTTCAGATAACTAATAGGTTACGGTATCATTTCTTTCGTGATGCCTTTCCTTCAATCAACCATCCTTCTGCCTTTCCAGATCATGGTCCTCCATTCCATATGGGAAGGAGGGAACTCTCGCCTGCAGGAATGTATTCAAATTTAGGCCCATCATTTCACAAATTTGATGCTGTTGGTGGCCGACCTCCACATGGTGGTTTTTATCCTCATGATGACCATCCTCCTTTTATGCATCATAGACCAGGCCTACCCCCTCACTTATCCGAAAGAAGACCATGGGGTCCTCAGGTATCAAACCAAACTAATAGATGCGTTTTCTTGACTGTTTCAAATACTTAGGTTAATGTGTAATTTAAGATGAAATGTCTGTAATTGCACTATGATTTGATTGAAGAAGCAAATTCTGCATTTCTGATACTTTTACATACCTAAGCAATTTATGCAATGACTCTTCTAATTACATCGTATTTTTGAACCGGCTTGAAGGGACTATTTGAAGGAAGTGGACCAATGGGTCTGCCAGACTTTACAGGTCCCCAAAGAAGATTTGCAGGATTTGGAGGGTATGTGTATGCATAATTTATTTATGTATATTCAAGAATACTGTAGAAGTTGTTCAAAATTTCGTTTAATCGGAGACTTGGATATCAAATTCACAATTTCTGGTAGTAGAGGAACAGAATATCATGTGTTTTGGTAAAGAACGTTACTATTATATTGATGTTTGGAAGAGCTACCTCTATCTTGTACCATAATAAGTTAATTACTACTTAGACTTTTTCTTCTTCCGTCTCCATTTATGTTTTTGGAGATGGGTCATACGTAGTGAGCCTGGCTTACAGCCCAAAGAGAGTTTAGGAACCTTAAATAAAAGAAGATCAAGTGTAGGATAGCTCTGATGTGATGATTATCTTATCCACTATGTTTTTCCATGCAGAGGAAGCCAACAAGCTATTATTACTAGCACTACTGTTGAAGTCATTGTTCCTCGTTCTATTGTTCCAGTACTTTATGGAGACGATGGTGGATGTTTGAATCAAATCCGTCAGGTACACTCTTTTATATGCTTTTTCTTTTTTAGATATACGCACACTATTTATTTGATTTTAGCAATAGAAGAAATTGATGATGAACAATCTCCTATGCATAGGGAAGAACAAGTGAGGATTGATGTTAAAATATCTATTTTTATAGACCTCACCAATTAAAATGAAATTTAAATATGAAAGTATTTAAGTGTTGTGCCTCAATTAAACCACTGACCACTACATCAGCTGCCCAAGTAAACCATGAATACATGCAATTGCATGCTTGCCATCCAGACAAATTTACACAGATGTCCAAGAATATTAATATTTTTGGTTAATTGTTTTTTTAAAGAATTAGTTGACCATATACAGCTTACTGATTGCAATATGATTAATCCTGTTTTAGATTTCTGACGCCAAAATCACCATCACTGAGCCAAAACCTGGAGCAGCTGAAACTGTTATTATAATATCTGGGACACCTGAACAGACCCATGCTGCTCAGAGTCTTATTCAAGCATTTGTGATGAGTGAGACAGAGTCTACCTGATCACTTTGCTAAGGTAGTATCTTTCCCTTCTATTTGGCCATTATAATCGAGCATCCTTATATTAATCCACGCAACAAATATTCAATTTTTTATTACTAGAGTTCATTTGTGCTTTACTATTTTGAGAATGAATTGATTTTCCTTGTGCTTAACATGTGGTAAAAACTTGATGCCTCAGACAAGATCGTGATAATTGAAGATTGCAAGAACTCAAATTATGCGCCTCCATATGGAACTGCTTGGTGTTACTTAGGACAAGACCTCAATCTTTTTGGATTTGGTTGTCCATGCATGGAAAGCATTCCTGTTCAGGTTCAAAGAATTATACGAGTTCTAGAATTGTAATCCATTTTTATTTATATATTTGGGTTCGAGGATAGTCTTTTAATCAATTGCAAAAAAAAAAAAAAAACATTTCCTTACTTGTTTTAAGGTGTCTGGTTGTGAACTTTACCTCATTATAGATGACTTTTTTTATGTTCCAATTCCCCTAGTCCCCTGCTCGTTATTGATTAGCTTAATTGTGAGTAGATATGCATATATGTGATTTTCCCACGTAACTCGAACCATAACGTTAAATAGTCACTGCCCATGTACAAGCAACTAAAAATAAAATAAGCAGTAACATCAGGGACGTACTAAAAACAAAAACTTCTTGCTTTCTCTTTTTCTTTTGGTTTTCTCTAGCCTATTACTTTGAAGTAGAACCAACAATTTGGACCCGAGCCCAGACACCCAAAATCTGATCCAACCAACTTTTGGGTCGGGCATAGTCGACCTGCCCAAAAGAACCAGAAGCCGTTCGGATCGGTTTCTGACCAGGCTCATCAGCTCAACCCGAACAAACCCGACCCAACCCAATACCCAAAATTGCCACCTCTACTTTAGGGAGCATCTGTATATGATTTGCGGTGCTGGGTTCAAAGTATTTTCTGCCCAATTTACCCTTTAAACAGTGTTAATTATAGGATGTATGATGGCTGCATATCAACTCCTAGATTTGGATATGTTAGTCAAATTAATAAGAAAGGAGTAAGAGATGACAAGGTCTTAGATTTGGATGAGTACTTTTCCTTGTTGTGGAGTAATGACATTGAATGTATATCATATATAAGTTGCCATGCTTGCTCAGTCATGTGAACGTGGACTGAGTAAATAAGATGGGAAGTAAGAAGAGGGTTCCTTTTCTAGATTTGGATGTTTATTGTTATCATACCACTAAAGACAATAATTAAACCATCGCCAATTAAGAATTTTTATTTATTTTATGTTGTTTAGTTAGATGAAGAGTAAATCGCTTCCAAAAAAAAAAAGATGGAGAGTTAATCCGACGAGAAGAAAGGGTTTAGATAAAGTACATTTTCCTTCTCCTCATCGCTCCATCTTATTACATTTTGTGTTTTTGTTTGTGAAAAATGTGTTGTCATTGTATCAGTCATATTGTACTTTAAGATCACCTGTTATGGTTGAGAATGCTTTAGGTCTGCAAGTTTGAACTCCCAGAGGCTTTGTTTTGGTCCTATTGGGGAAGACATGGATTAGGTATTGGTGTTCTGACTTTGCTCTAGTCTCTTCCATTACTCTATTTACTTCATTCCGTATTAATATTGAGAATCACCCTCCCATTTTATTATAGTTCTTTTGTCCTTGGAAGTATCTTATTTGTTTCTCAAAAAGCAATTGTCTTATTTCAATGATCCTTGTTTCATTTGCTTCCCATGGGTTGCACTTATGACTCATGTCTAGGAAAGCACTTAGAGTAGTGTAGTTAGTGGTACATTTTATAATAATATTGCTAAAGATAATCATGCAATAAAAATGATGACAAAAGACATTAAACATGTATTGGATATGCAAACTTTCAGTATTAGTACAAGTGAATGTATCGACTACAAATTGAACAGTCTAGGCTTCTAGGTTCTAATTGAACCCCATAGTGTTAAGATAAAAGAAAGGTTTGATGGGCTGAAGGCTGAAAAAATGATTATTTTGTATTGATAGATGCGAATACTACTATGGGGAACATGATATAATCAGTTAAGATAAAGGGTTTAGTTTCCTACAGCAAAGATATATTGACTTGCTATGTGGCAGTATAGTTGAGCCTTAAAAAAATTGTTAACACTGGAACTTTGTTTCTTTAGGTCTAATGACTAATTATCTTTGGGTTTCTCCTTTTCTTAATGGTAGATATCAATATGAATGTACTATAAGGTTATATAGAAATGTGCACGCTATTTTGATCTAAGTAGGGCATCAGAAAATCATGTTGCATTTTAATGGAACTATAAGTAAAATAGATTATTCTGTGCAGTGAGAATCATCAGGGAATGGTAATGCACAACTTTCATGGGTGAGAGTAAAGGAAAAAATAAAAACTAACTGTAGAATCGACTGTGATTTGGGTCCTGGAGCTGATTACAATATGTTACATATGACTAATGACTAGCTGACATAGGTCTTCTGGATGCAGCTAGATGCTGTTTTAATTTATGTTCGACAAGAATGGTTCTGGAAAAGTTTCCATCACCAGAAGCTTGTTGATAGTAGATATACATTGGGAGAGTCCATATTTTTGTTGGGATTCTTCAGCAAATCCTTCTGTAAATTTGACAACGTCAAATTTAACTTAGCATTGTCATTCCAAGATATACACTTTAACATTGTCATTGATTGTTTTTTTCCTGGGTTGAATATGAAGTGTTTTTTCCTATTAACAACAGGTTATGGTGAAATTTTAGATCAATAGTTGTAGGAAGGTAATGATTTGTTCTGGAAAGAAAAGTAGCAAAAATACATCTGATCACTGATTTTATATGGGAGAACACTGAGCTTGGCACACTATGGACTCAAAACATCTCAATGAGTGGCCTGTAAATGTTACAAATAAAAGAGTTTTTGTTACTAGGACTTGCTTGTACAGTCTTTATTTAGAAATAGTAGATGCTTTTGATAATGAGTTGTTCGTTGGCAGTGAGTAGGGTATGCTTATTACTCTTGTGCATTTTGGAAGGGCTTATAGGACTTGACGTCCGTGTAGAGGCCTTCAATGGATCCAACAGCAGCAACAAATGATACGATGAAGCAAACATAGTTGAGCAATTTCAGCAGTATCCAAGTTGAAGAATACTTTGGTAACTTGGTGCGCTTAATGTACATTTCAATGGGGAAGTAGACGGTGAGCGGATAGAAGGCGCCTGCTCCAATGAGTCCCAAGAAATCGTTGAAGAAGGGAAATATCATGGCAAACACGGATGTTACTATCACATATACAGTTCTCCAAACCAACCTGAAGAGGTTGAGATTGTAGACTCCGCATGCTGGAACATTTAGAGGGTACTCGCCTGATATGAACTGGTTATCGGGCCAGCGTTTGCTGCACTTAGTCTCTATAAACCCGAACAAGGGCTGGGCAAACACCTGCATGTGTATGTATGCCATGTTGAGAAAAATGTAACTTCAAACCCGCTACGGACATGTAAAAGTACTGGATATATGCTACCTGGTAGGCACCAATTAGATGGACAGCTATGCAGATATTAGCTATGTCGATTAGCCAAAAGGGATCGTAAAATCCAAACCCGGTTAGAAAGTTGCCGGGAGCATTGTTGCCAAAGGCTGCATAACCAGCACATCCACAAAGAACATAGAAAGTGGTAGTGACTACAACACCCGAGGCGGTTGCCTTTTTCATAGATTCGTTTTCTGGGGGGCTTGATTTCAGTGTATCCTGCAATCACTTGGATCCAAATACATGAGTTTGTGCATTTGTTGTCAGATGTTCTTTAAACCAAAAGTTATTTGCCAATGCAATGAATTCGTGAAAGGCACTATTGTTGTTACATGTCTTTAAGCATAAATATGTATGTGCCCTTCAGGTTGTGGGAGAGAATTCCAGTTTGGTAGTGTTGGTTTTTGGGTCTGTGGGGTTGGTGTATGGACTGAGTGACTCATAAGTTGACTAGTTCCTCAGTCTCGATGTCATATATGTTTGGGTTGCTTGGTTTTCAAGCTCTCAGTTTATATCGTATGTATCGTTTGTTTTAGCTTTTTGTGCTAAAAATAAGTTTGTTTATGTTCTTGCCTGTATCTCAACGAGTACGGTAGAGAAAGCATAGGAAAAGGCAATGTCCCCAATGGCTTGGAATGACCTCCAAATCTTCTGTGGCTGTGTCACATCCACTCCAACCTTTGTGCCTGTTATGCTCGTCGGTCCATCAGGTGAATCTACAAACCAATATCGTTCATTTATCAGATGAAGTCGTAAACCGGAGCCCTAAATATAGAAGGTAGAACCGCAGCATTACATCCCGCTTACCGAAAACTTTAGCTACGGAGAGTCCAAGGCCTATGGAAGCATAAGCAAAAGACATAACAGCAGCTATAACAGAGAGAAATGAAACATTTGCAAAATCTGGTATTTGGCTAAGGACTAGCTGTATGCAGGCAAATAGGATCATGTAGGGAGTGGTTGACACACTGCATTCTGCCGAATGGCCGAGTTTATGGAAGCAGTTCGATCTTTTAATTGCCCTGGTTCATGAACACGAACGCGAACGAAACAAAATTAACAAAACATACAACGACATTCATCAATATGATCATCGAAAGATCGGTTGCTTACACCATGCTAATAGATGCAGTGATGGTGTAACCAATGGTAATCCCCACAAGATTTGCATACTGAGCTAACCCGCAGAGCTGAACTTTCCGGCCTCCTGCAAGAACCAACTAAATATGCGTTATTAACAAATTTGCACACTCAACACACCCTTGGAAGTGGTGGTGTAAGAGACCACTTTGATGCGTGCCAAAAACTCTAGACTAGGGTTAAGAGAAATAGTCTCTTTCCTGAACGGTTTCTTGTATATATACAACTTTAGGCCATTGCTTATAAAAAAAGAAAAACAAACAGATTTGCATATCGGGCGAGTAGACGAATTAGTTAAACAAATGACCTAAATGTGATTTGACAACGTCCATGTATGTGTAGTTTCTTTTCCCGGTGATAGGGTCAGGAGCACGGTAACAATCCGCGAGAAGCATGGAAGTGAAGTAGGTGATCATGGCGAAGATTAGAAGAACTGAGGGTCCTGCTGCCCATCCCAGCTGTGCTATGGCCCAAGACAGAGACAATACACCAGAGCCAATCACAGCAGTGATGATATGGGCACTAGCTGTGAGCCAAGTTCCTAGTAGCCAAAAACACCACATTAGTTAGATATTAGATTGCTTGCTTCTCTTGAGGTTGCAGGTTCGAGACTGTTGTTACACTTGCTCAAAGAACAAAAAGCTAGATATTAGATTGATGGGAAGATATACATGTATGAGTAGAGATATATACCAGTTCGTCTTGGTCGACCATCATCATCAAATTCGTCGCTGTCTCCGGCCTCCTCGCACAGGTAAGGATGCTCAACTTGGAAAGATTTGGACATGTTTCTTTATTCTTTGTGTTCTGTTTCTCTGTTACGGAAGCAAGTTAGTGATGACAATGGTGTATGAACAGTTGAACAAGATAGAGAAACTCTTAAAGAGAGTGAGTTGATAAGAGCTAGCAGCGGAACTAAGGGTGGGACGTAGTAAGCAAAATCCTACTCGGCTTTATAAATAGCATATTATATACACAATTAGTTAGAAAATTTAAGGAGAATGTAATTAGTGTTGTATATTTACTTTTATTTACTTTTTCGTCTCATAGACATGTACTCTAAGAAGTTCAAGGGATACTAGCTAATTTAATATAGTATATTATTAATAATTCATACATAACTAAATTTCTTAAAAAAAAAACAAAACACTTGTTTTGAGACAAAAATCTAACTCAAATAAGACAAAAATCTGTATATTTGTCGCTTCCGGTCCTCTGGCCTATGTGGCATCAACGTCCTTTGAAATACAACCACTCTTCCTCATTCGTCTCTCATGTTCATAAGATCCTCGAGCTTTCAACACTTTCAATACCATGAAAAGGCTTTTCTTGTATCATTTTGATGGTTTTACTTCTTTGGTGTTGTTTTGTACTTTGTTTCTCTCTTAGAAACTTATAATAAAAGTATAATAATGATAAAATAACAAAAAAATCTTAAATAGGACGTTTATTTTGAGATGGGTATATAAAAGACATTTATTTTGTGCTGAATTGTTGACAGCCATTCCTATTCATGGTAATGAAGTTTAAAAATTCAATACTAAATAAGCATTTCATATTTAACCTTTAGAGACCAAAATGCTCTGCCATCCAAGTGTTCAAATTGCAACCATTGTGCTATTGGGTCTCTCTCTCTCTCTCACACACGCACATTTTTGCTTTAGCTAAACAGCTAATTAGTTGGTTTCTTTCAGTTTTCTTACATTGAAACCAGAAGAGACCACATAAATAATAAGCTTAAACCTCACCTGGATCTTTTTCTCTTCAAATTTCCAAACAAGAGGTTGTGATCAAATAGGTTGACAAGTATGAATTGGCCACCCAATTAAGCAGCAGTCTTCAATTTGGAGATTTTGTATCTTTATTTTCTCTTAGACAAATTGACAAACACCTTGCATGCAATGCAAAAAACTCCCGATTTCCTTTATGTGCCAGACCAACCAGAGAAGATGCCCAAAGAAAACATAAAAGTAGTAAATTTACAGAGATAAATTAAAAAGGAGGAGTATGGATTAGAAAAGTTGGGATGAGTATGTTAGTGGTGAAGACATGTTGGAAATGAAAACAAATGAATGTGGATGGTGAAGATTTTGTAAAAGTGGTGGGGTTATGAGGAAGAAGAAGATTAAATGTTGAGTTAGGAGAGATGGATTAAATATATAAGAAAGAAACAGATTTTCACCACAAAAAGAGGGAGAAAGTTGAGGAGAAAATTCAGCAAGGAGATTAGTGAGTGTGGAAATCAACCTTAAAAAGGTAGGGAAATGGAAGATTGATACTTGCCATTTTATCACCAATCAAAATTAGTCTCTTACTATAAAAGAAGCTTGTGTCACTTTTCATTCCTAAAAATAAGTAGCATCAAAGTATCACACACATGTAATTGTCACTCCTTAATACTAAAATCATTTTTGGAGTATTTTTAGCAGTCAACTTGAGTCATAACATTACTTTTTATGATTTTGATTAGCTTAAAAAATGTCCATTTTGAGTTCAAAAAATAGAGGAAGAAAGTTTGAATTAAGTGTATTATTTTAAAGGGTTTAATGCATTATATCAGTTAAACTAATAAGGTGATGACACCTCATTTAAAATCATGGATCCAGACGGGT
>JAYMTA010004899.1:0-12070 GCA_036897625.1 Pelargonium cotyledonis
CATGATTTTAAATGAGGTGTCATCACCTTATTGGTTTAACTGATATAACTTTATATCAGTTAACTGATATACATTAAGCCCTTTGGGTTATTGCTTTTTCCTTTTACAGGTTCTGGTTGAAGAGAACAAATTTGCTAGGACATTGATATTGAATCGACCAAAGCAACTCAATGCACTATCCTTTCAAATGGTATGTGATATGATTTAAGAATGCTTATTTTACTTGGTTTCACCTTTGTTTTATGCACGACTGTGGCTCAATTTTATATTTGATGCTATTGAGTGCTCAGTTCTGATCATTACTGATTTTCTTTTTCTTCTGACACGGCGGGTGTGATATATATATTGATATATATTCTTAATAGTCTACCTCAAGTGCAGACCGGATAAGAGAGATGGGCATGAGCCCAGGCTTGCATGTGTATCGGTGAATTTAAGTCGAGAGTATTAGTTTGTATTTTTTTTTGTTTAAATTATTTTAGTGATGTGAATTACATGTGATAACTAGTACAAGAGAGACTCTTTTATACATGGGATTTAGACTTTTTAACAGTCGTAATAGTCCACCCAAGTGTAGGCCGAATAAGAGAGATGGGCATGAGCCCAAGCCTACATGATATTCACTGTTCCATTATCATATTGATGTCTAGGACACTAAATGCAAGCAACTAACGTTATTATGAAATGAATTATGCTGACACAATATTGATATTTCTGTTTGTATGGTTTCTAATTCTAGATTTCCCGCCTATCTGAAATTTTTCTTGCCTATGAGAAGGATGCAAATGTCAAGTTGGTGATTGTCAAGGTACTATTCTTTCAAAAGAGTATTTCATAGCCCATCTTGACCTTGCATGTGCATGTGAGTGTAAATGTAAGTTTCAACAGGGAAAACTTACAAGTTTCTTGACATCTATTCACCTAATAATTTTGAGATAATTTGCATGCTTACTCTAAATATTCACAACAATTCGTGCATGCTCTTTATTTTATCTGTACATTTCTCATGTATCTGAACATGAGCACCTAAATCGTTAGCTTGATCTGGTTTTGCAGCAATTCTATTAATATGGAAAAAAATCTAACTAACATTTTGTAGGGCATTATTCTCAAAAGAGTTGGTTAAGAATATGAATGCTACTGATATCTTGTAATGGTAGTATGATTGTCTGATTGTAGATTGTTGGTTCGAGGTTAATGTTATGTAATTTCTTGGAACTACAATTGGCAATTATGAATCACTGCATGTCTTCAGCTAGAGTGACCTGAGGTTTCTTTTTTCACTTGAACAAACAATATTGATGACTCCAGTGACTATTTTGGGAAGCCACAAATAGAATAAAGTGCTGCACAAGTATGAACTGTGACAAAAGTACTTCATGGAAAAAGAACACCAAAATTCTGTCCATCTGTTCCTCAACAAAATGCATTGTGTGCTAGTATTGTTTTTTTTTTCTAGGTTTTAAAGTATAGTTAATGATTTTAAAACAATTAATAGCTGAACTCAGTACATTCTAATGTCCTCATCACATACCCATCAAACACTATCAATGTTATTATTTGCTCTAGTAAGTTGTGGCTTCATGTGGGGATCAAAACAAATCTCTAATTGAATACCTATATGTTTGTAGGGAAAGGGAAGGGCTTTTTGTGCTGGTGGTGATGTTGCAGCTGTAGTTCGTGATATTACCAAAGGTATAAATTCTTTTGGCTGTTAACTTTTAAATAATGGATTACAAACATAATTGAGGTGGATGCTGTTGAATTTTAAATAAT
The DNA here is from genome assembly GCA_036897625.1 of Pelargonium cotyledonis. NCBI lineage: Eukaryota > Viridiplantae > Streptophyta > Magnoliopsida > Geraniales > Geraniaceae > Pelargonium > Pelargonium cotyledonis. The sequence goes on from JAYMTA010004899.1 coordinate 1,777, forward strand.
GGGTTACATATAATGGTTGGATCTTCCACTACTTAAGGTCAACTTTGGTAGAGTTTGCCAAATTTCACGTTCACAATCAAAGGCCTTTTATATCAACATTCTTCCTCACGTGTATGTATTTTTCTTCCACACATGTGCCATTGCAGACATGTACATCCACAATTGGACCGGAGGCCACATGGAGAGGTTAAATAAATGGGTCCAAGCCTGGATCAATACCAACTTTGATATCATGTTAAATTTTAAATAATGAACTACATATAATGGCTTGAGCTTCCAATACTAAAAGATCAACCTTATTAGTATTAGTGTTTGGTTTCCATCATTATATGAATACCGTTCGCTTTATATTTATCCAATGTAGGACTTTATCCCCCACTTCAACAGTTGCATCTTTTCTTTACCACCATTTCTCTATCCTTTTTAATTCATCTAGACATGTGCGAACCTATTAGTTACCCCCTCAAGACATCCTTTTTAAATCTCTTACTCTCTAAAGATTTATATGACATTACAACAAAGTTGATGATTTGGTCCACATTTGTATGCATCAGGTAATTGGAAACTAGGTGCAAACTTTTTCCGAAAGGAATACATCTTAATTTATGTGATGGCAACATACAGTAAACCACAGGTAAGCTAGTATAATGATAACTTTATAAAGGTACCACATCATCTAAAATTATATTCTAATTCTCATTGTTGAATGTGACACATAATTGTTACTGTAGGTTTCAATTCTAAATGGAATTGTCATGGGTGGTGGGGCTGGTGTTTCAATGCATGGTAGATTCCGCGTTGCTACTGAAAATTCGGTATTTCTCTCTACTACAAGATTTCAATTCCCGACTTTAAAGTGGCTTGTGCACTGAATTTGAGGGCATTGTTTTGGACAAAAACAAATAGATGAGAATAAAGTTCTCTTTTAAAATCAGTATTTGAAAATGCCAAATACCGCAGTTCCTGTCCAATTTTTATTCTAATTTCCAGAAGTACTCACTAGTTTTTGACATTGAAAGTGGTAAGGAGAGATGTGGTAGCACTTGGCTTAACAGGAGGATAATATAATAGAGTTAATGAAGTGAATATGAGCATAATGTCCTTTAGAGTTTTGCTAAAGGATTCATATAGCTGAGTACAACATTGAGAAATAAATTAGTTTTGTTGTTGTAGGGAGACAGCTAGATACTCTATCTTATTTTAATCATTTCTATTTGTTATGATATGAATATTATCTGTCATCAAAAATTTTTTTGGCTGATTTAACCGGTATAGAATATATTCCTTGTTATGGACTTTATGCAGGTCTTTGCAATGCCAGAAACAGCTTTAGGACTCTTTCCAGATGTAGGTGCTTCTTATTTCTTATCAAGACTTCCTGGATTCTTTGGTAATGTCAACTGACTCCTTGGATTCCTTGCTCCACATGGAAGTAATTTACATCATGAATTCTTGTTATCTTAAAAACTGTCCACTCTTTTTGATGTGTTAGATATTGACACTCTAATATACCTTTTCTTTGTTGATTACTTTTTCCACTACAGTTTGTAGATATGAATATTGTCTGTCATTTACTATTTTCTTTTTCAATGTCTTTGGTAGGTGAATATCTTGGCCTCACTGGAACTCGGCTGGATGGTGCTGAAATGCTTGCATGTGGTCTTGCTACTCATTTTGTTCGATCAGAGGTATCCTGACTAACTTTAGCTTCTAATTAATGAACAACTCAAATTTTCTAATAAACTAGTACAAGTAATTACTTCGTAATGTGGAACTCGGAAGTCATAACATCTTAAGAGTAATTACTCCACATTGATAATTTCCAGTGTTTCCTATGGATTGCTAAACTGTTAATTAGCATGATGTGGTGTGACGATTTGGTGTACTTGAGTTTTCTTAAATTTTGTATGATTAGCACACATGATTAGGGATTTATACAGTTAGGAAATATAGTTAGTTAGTTAGTTTCCTATTTCTTGCATTTCCTTTTTCTACCACAATCATCTTGTATAAATTATTAACAACATTGATTAATTTAATTGAAAGATTAGATCGAAGCAAAAGATACATATCTAACCCTCACTAACCTGGTTCATGTGTAAGAGCAATAATGTACCTCCTCTAAGATAACCCTTTTTTATGGTGATATGTACAATTTCATTATAAAAAATATATACCAGTATATACCTGTGATATTTCATCCAATATTTAGTGTCTTGTGATAATGCTTGTATATGATGACAACTGGATTGTAATGATTGATAGCATACCTTTTTGCCTTCAAATCAAACTATTATGAATATAGAATATTTTTGGAATGGTTTTGTAATGATTGAACTCTTCTCTTATCTAATTCATGTCAATATAATTGTTCAGAATTTAGCACTTTTAGAAGATGCACTATACAAGACTGAATCTGGTGATCCATCTGTGATTTCGTTACTTCTAGATAAATACTCCCAGCAGCCATCTCTGAAGGAGTATAGTTCATATCGCAGGTTAGTTTTGAAATTGAAAAAATATTTCTTTTTTCCTTCTGGTTATAAATAGAATATGGATTGTCTGGCTTGGGTTAATTGCTTACTTAGGTTACCTATAGGGATATCATTTTGAGCTTACTACAGTCCAGTCTGTATGAATTACATTTTTATGCACTCACAATGTGGGATGTAAGAATCTATTGTGGAGTGTCAATATGCTATTACAGATAAACAGTTTTTAAGCGCAACTATTCCAAACATCTGTGTTTTCAAGCCAGCTATTTGGGGATTTAATTTTTTATCTGAAATCTGAGTATATGATGACTTTATAAACGATAAATACTGCATAGGAACCCTAAGCGAAACATTGTTATCTTAAGACTTATTTTTCCCTTACTTTTATAGTCTTCTTTGTTTCAAACGTGATGGGTAATGTGATTGAGTTGAACTTGTACTTATTGCTTATCTGTTAACTGAGTTTATTTTAGTAATTTGACTATTGATCTTGTACACACGATTCTAACGTGATGTATAAAAATAAACACGATGCACAAAATTGAGTACACCAGTAATTTGTATAATTTTTTTGGTTATTAGTCTTTAAACGCTTATATTCATCAAATCTGTATTGCAATCTTAATCATTTATGTGTAAGCTGTCTACATACACACATGCTAAGAGCAATCTTGTACGTGTATTCTTAAAATTTCAACTTCCCATGAAAGAAAAGCTTTGCATCATCAATTTTATCTCAATTATTCTTTTCATGCTCACACCTATAAAAAAAAATACATTCATTTCATAAGCATGGATAGATACATTTTAAAATTTTGTTCAGTTCAGTCTTAGATCTGGATCATAGACAATAAAAACATATGCAGTTATTTATGAAGTGGAAAGTCTATCTAGTCTTGTTGCTATTTCTGATATCTCCATTCTTCATAATTATTGTTCACAGGTTGGGTATTATTAATAAATGCTTCTCTCGAAGAACAGTTGAAGATATTCTTTCTGCCCTTGTGAGTTCATGATATGGACTGGTTGCTTAGGAGGGGAATAATTCCATTTTTTCTTTTCACAACTTTTCTGTTTGTTATTCGTTTTGCTAATAGACAAGCCTTGATTGAAATATTTACCCCTCATTTGCTCGAAATCTTTTTTGTTGTTGTAGGAGAGGGAGGCCATAAATGGGACAGATGATTGGATTTCTGCCACAATTCGTTCACTGAAGAAGGCATCTCCCACAAGTCTGAAAATTTCTCTTAGAATGGTACGTACATAGCATTCCTTGACCTCTATTGTAAAGGAAAATGTCTCTGTGTGATTTCTTATCTCAACACTTCACTTGTTGAACTTAATACTGTTTAGTTTTGCTTACATAAAAAAACATATATGGTGTAATATGACATGTCTTGTACACATTTAATCTCCTCTAGTGTGAGATAAGCGATGGTTGTCAAAATGCAATGAGAAGTCCCAATTTATACTATGCAAGAGTATCAATTAGGATCCCTAAAAATAAGAGTTTTCTATATCATACAATTCTAACACTCTCCCTTAAGCTTGGAGTGTAGATATCATATGCTTCCCAAATCTCTTATCATCCTCTACTACTATTATTTACTTTCCAACACAAACTAACTTCCAAGTTCCTATCACTTATGTGAGAGTTTATGTTACATGCAAAAGATTTAAAATCTTAGAACCAGCCATATTACTATATCTAGCACATAATACAAGTGCCTTACAGTGTGTGTGCATGAGGAGAGCCTATCCTCTTGGGATTCTAGGTACCCTGTCAAGAGGTCCCAGTCCGCCCGCTTGACAGGATCAGTTGTTTTGAGTATCACTTACCACTTATTAGAGATTTAAGTTTGGGAAAGTTGATGAAGTGTTTGACAACGTGCTTGTTACAAGTGTTTCAAAGCTGTACAATTTGAGTTACTTGTTATGCACAATTGCAGATAAGAGAAAGCAGGCTACAATGTATAGGTCTGTGTCTTGTTCGGGAGTACAGAATGGTTTGTCACGTCATGCAAGGAGATGTTAGCAAGGATTTTGTCGAGGTTCTTAAGCTGTCTCTAACTGTTTACTACTCTAGTTTCTGGTTTTTATTTATAATATATACCAAAAATGACTTGAATGTAATTTTCTTATGCAGGGTTGCAGAGCTATACTGGTGGATAAGGATAAGAACCCAAAGGTTGAGTGATTTTGTTTCTTTATCACTTCACTTTTGTTTATAATACTGTCCAAAGAAGGTAAATATTGACTGGTTTATGCTATTTTGTCCAGTGGAAGCCCTCAAAATTGGAGCTTGTAAATGATAAGATGGTTGATTGGTACTTCTCCAAGGTAGATGATGACGAATGGGAAGATCTAAAATTTCCTGCCAAATCAAACTTGCCGGCATCTGTCATCGCAAAGCTATAGGGGTCATTTTATGTTTGCCGAATAAGAAGGATTTGACGTGACAAGTTGTTCGTTAAGCAAATGTAGATGGATGCAACAGTCTTCATTTATACATATAATTTGAACTCTGGATAATTATAAACCACAATAAGCTTCATATGGTTTCAAAATGTACCAGGATGATTCTCCATTGGTTATGATTGGTATATATGTAAAAGAAAATTATGAACAAAGATGGCAAATAAAATAGGAATAATTATATATTACTACCTTGTACTTTTGTAATTGATACTCTTAAATTTTGTTCGTGCAGTTTTAGACTACCCGAAACTATTTTCCACCGTCCGTTTTTTTTTTTTTTTGTCATTTTACTTACGAGCTTTTAGAAATAAGTTGATCTTTGACGATCTTACATTCCAAAATAAGTATGCTAAAATTTTACTAATGTCATGCTACCATCACATGATGTGAAAGACGTGTTACATCTGATAAAAACAACTTTAGAAAAAAACGAATGATAACCTAAAGTAGTGACCTGTTAAGGAAATATATTTTGCATCTACGTGTATTGCGACGCCAAAACATAATGTCATGCAATTACCCCTGAACAAAATCCGAGATATGAAGTTTCTCCAAATAGGAAAACATGTATGCCAGATTTACAGAGAGAAACAAAACCTAATTTCTGAATTTCCATCCATCTTAATAACTCAAGCAAATCATATCCGGCAAACTATGTAAACTTAACAATGACATCTGTAGTACGAATCAACGTAACTCTACAATCGCAATTGGCTATTGAAAAAAAGACTAACTAGTTTATTTTGGGCTTGTACCTGCATACCTCGCGATTCTCACTATGCTATTGTACACAATGGTAATTCAAACTGGAAAAGAATGGTCTTCCTCACTCTTATGAGTAGAGAACATGATTCAAACACTACCTAAGCTGTACACTAAATTTCAAACAAATTCTACAAAACTGCATAATGTGATACTACTGAACCGCTAATCTTTGGAGATGATCCAAAAACACTTCAAAACTAACATCATCCGTGAAGATAACGTCCCCTCCTGCTAAGGCAGCATCAGAGTTATATGTCGCCGAAGGATTCAGCTTTGCTAGGAGGAAACGAGCCTGCATAAAGATCATGTCAGTACCTATAACCCATGACAAGACATTTATTTGGGAAGGGGGAAGCAAAGAGGATCTAGGCATACATAGTCTGGCCAATACTAATATACTCCCACCGTACCATAAAAGAGTGTTGTGTTTCTCTTGAATTTATCTCAAAGTGAGTGTCATCTTTCTTTTTTAGGAAGTTACACATGAACCGACAATAGTATCCTTATAATAACTTAGTTTGTATCCCTCAAGTTTGCAATAACACGTGATCATGAGGACACAAGAGTAAATGCATAACAATGACTTTCCCTCTATTTTTCTCGAAACAGAAACAAAGACGCTCATTTTTGTGACGGAGGTTGTACCATACAGCTCCTCCCAGACCAGAGTTTATGCCCTTGCACCAAGTAAAGAGGCACCATCCAGCCTAAACTCAGTTCACTAATTATTGTACTTCGGCATTTTTTTTCTTTACTTTTTAATTATTTATTTCTAAAAACAATGTCTGAAATGGAAGCCCAATGAGCCAAGCTAGAGAAGAGCGTGGGTTCTCCCCTAGGGAACAACCTTTTTTTGTCCTTTTGGATGATCTTTAATCAGCAAGTATTAATGTACTATTAAGCAACCAACAAAAGAATGGTATCAAATGAGTTCCAGTCACATGATTTTTTTTGTTTTAAGCAGCAAAGTCATATCATGAAATTAGTCACCTAATTCTAAGTGCAATGTTAAGATGCCTGCCTAAACTAACTTCTATTTAGTACTGAATGCTTGTCCTAGTAAACACACACACCAACCCAATATTTGTGTACCTGAGAGCCATGTTGATCACAAATAACTAAGCGAGGTACTGGAAACCTTTCCCTGATTATTGCATCTGTGTCATCACGAGGAGCTTGCAACAATTGGGCAAATGCCTGTAAAGAACCATAATTGGGTAAGATTTTAATCCAGCAGTTTTGTCAGATTCAATAGCTAGAATATTTCTAGTCCCATTTTTTGGATTTGTGTTTCAACATCTAAATGGGATGAGAATAACAAAGGATATTACAAGTAAACATTGAGTAACCAAACTTTTATACATCATAATAGTAATGCAGGCAACAGGCTCAAACAGGATAAAAAAGATATTTGAAGTAACAAGACTATTCCATACATTTTACGTCAAATCAAATCGTAATACCAACACATATCAACCAGCTAAAACTGGAGAATGGGCACAGAGTAAACTTGAGAAAAATGATATAAGTTCATTGATCAAAAGGGGACTTCAAATCACTCTAGGTTGCATTTGGATTCTTGAATTTTTTTTATTCAATTCTAGAATTTGAAATCTTGTAATTCAAATCCAAATCTAATGTTTGGGAAATCTCATGTTCTAAACATATTTTGAATTCTATCGGATTTGGAGATATCAAAAGCCAAATTTTTGGATATCCAGACAATGGATTTGCCTCAAGTCCAGAATTGCAAATGAAATCTTAGTTTCCAAACGAATTATTACTGAAATTCTTATTAAGCATACATAGTACCCTAATCATGCAATAAAGCCAGTCTTAAATGCACAATGCATGCAATTCACAAACACATGTGCAACCATGTCATGTATGTTTGTCACATAATCTAGCATACATAATAGAAGTGTTCGACTAGATAAAAGTTAAAACTCTCTTATACTAAAGATAATGCTTGTATATAAATCTTGGTACAAAAATTAGCTAAGGGAAGTCATTTTTGTGTTTAGTGATAATGGGTTCAACAAATAAGACTGAAACCCAGAGGTCTTCCTAGCATATTTAAGCGAACGTAGAAATTTCAGAAGAAAGGCATGGAAAATATATAAACATTATTTATCTGCTATATTTGACCACAGCCAAACATCAATGCATGCATTCACTTCATTAATTTAGTAATAGTAACAAGATCATATGATATCAATCCAATCTCCTAAACTTCGGAGTAACTTAATGAGTTAATTAAGGACCAGAATTCGACACACTGGTTTTCACTCTTAGGCATAACAATTAAGGAAAAATGGGACTTTATACCAGCCTTATTCTATATACAAATAAAGATACCTGATGTTCAGGCTGATTGTGGTAACCAGCTTTTCGCCACTGAGCAATAGTTGCACCATGAAAAATAACAATAGTGAAATAGGAGTCCAAAAGTAGAATTCTGTCAGCTGCAATAGCAGCCACATCAAGAAGTGCTGGTTCTGGGCCTGAATGAAATGAGTAAGAAATCAATGAAGGTTGAATCATCACAACTGAATTGGCAACATTTTCCCGGTTCAGTAGCATTCTAAAGTATGCAGTCTCATCTGGGCTGTTGTTAAAAACCTGTAACAAACGGGTAACATAATTACAAATAGAGCTATATGTCATAGGATAAAAATTAAAACTACAAAGTTACAAGTCTATAGGGTAATAAAGATGTTAATACAGATTAAGATAAAGCATACCTGGACAAATTGGGAACGGCGTAAATGAAAAATAAACTGTGGGAATATCGAAAGCCGTGGAGATAAGCTGAATGAAGAAGGGGTATCCTTTTGGTAATCCCCAAATCGAGAACACAAATGTATCAATGCTTTATCTAGCCATCTTATAGGATCAAACTCAGCCTGCATGCCAATTGCATCACAACATGGTATGGGATATTAGTATGTTTCAAGACATATGATATACCAAGTGAATATCCAAGATGACAACCCTAATTTCTTTCCAGTTGCCATACCATTTCATTCAGTTATCAGATTAATATCTAATACTCCCTCAGTCCCAAAATGAGCGTCCGCTTTTCTTATTTAGGAAGTTACTTATGAATGAATTGACACTAGTATCCTTATAATAAGTTAGTTGGTTTCCCTTTACACATGATCTTGAGGATACAAGAGTAAATATACCACACTAACTAACTTCATAATTTTTCTCAAAATAGAAATAAGGACCCCCGAATAATGGCATATTGAACTCCTGTTATTCATATTTAATCAAGAAAAGTTGCATCTTTTTTTTTGTAAGGTTGAGAGGAATGTTCAAGATTTAAGTTTTTCATGTTGCGTGAATATCAGTAAAGATAGTATAATTAATAATCTGTTCCTGGCATATTAGAGACCAGGGTCAAACCCTGACATTAAGACATATATCCTATAATATATTCACTTAGATATAGCCCAAAGTGGTATCAAATCTCAATTCATGCCACTCTTGAGAAGGAATAATGTTTTTTGATATATACCTCACTTTCCATTTTGAATGAAACTATGCGTGCCATAACCACAGCAGCAGCTTCTTGGTCAAACCCAGCAATCAGTTCCTACAGCATTAGACAGTACAATAATCAGACAGCTAATAAATAAATCAAGAAAAGTTGAGAAACCAAGTATAAAAAGTATGTATCTCTGAAGTATGAACAGAGTGATATCCATACTGTGCCACATGAGGATGGAGAAAATATGCATTCAAGTCTATCAATAACCAAATATGAGGAAAATATGATCCACCAATAACTGTATCAGATAAATGCTCCGGATCTCTGAGTTTTAAGACGAAATAATAGTGTCAGATTGCAAAGTTTATAATTTTCGAGCAAGAAAATAGGCCAAAACCACAAGGGAAGTAGCTCAAAACTAAACCTAACAGAAGGGTAAAGGAACTACAGAGAAGTCCCAAATCTAGAATTTTCCAATAATCAATATCTTTGAGTTTTCTGCTTATCTTCATAATTGCATTTGATCCTATATCTGAACCTTCATAGTTCAAAAACTACAACCAGTACACTAGATAATGAGCTACTACAGAACTCACGCTCTGAATCAAAATCGAAATCATTAAAACGCTGTGATTAGAAAACCCTAAAAGGCATAACACTGAAACGGATTTATAACACAGATAAGGCAGCCCTCAGAATCTTGATCTTGAAGCCTGTTTGATGGCCTTCCATATGTAGACCTTGTTGATCAAATATGATTGCATCATCTTATCAATCATTCTAAAGGCTATTCCTCTGTGCGGTTCTTGCTCTGACACTAAGTGGACTATTTATTTGTGGACATTATTATGGGTTGTAATAACATGGTTCGCATATAAGAACTGAACTTATGTTAACGTCTTAACGAGTTTACAAGCTTATTTGATTTAATCGCTTCATTTTCTTGTTTAAAATGGACTTGTTTAGTTGTAAGATGTTAGTTTTAGTTAGACAAATATACAATATGAAGTTTAATTTCTACACAATTAAAATCCATAAATAAGCAGAAACTTTTCATATA
>JAYMTA010004900.1:0-12070 GCA_036897625.1 Pelargonium cotyledonis
GAACAGCAACTGGAAAGAGAAAGAGAAAAAGAGTAGGCTTAGAGGAGGCTCTGATACCATGAGACGAGGTGTCAAAATGTTTTCCTCCATGATTTTAATTCATGGAATAGACAAATATATATACACAAAGTGTACAAAAGAAATTCTACAGAATTAGGAAACAGATCTACTTTAGGAAACGACATATTTTAAATCTATAACTAGAATATATTTACAGCTAGAAAATAAAATCAGATCTAAGAACTAACGAGGCTAACACATTGGATGTGTGCCTTCTTAGTATCTATAACTCATTCAAGTGAAGTAGATAGAAAGCGTGAGTATCACATACATACATTTTGATTAAGTCTGCTCTATTATTTTGTTACTTGGGAAAAACAGGTTCGGGACCAAGCTCTTAGTAGACTGAAGAGTAAAATTGAGCTTATGTATGCAGCGAATGGAAATAAGAAAGTGGTGGTGGTGCCTCATTCTATGGGGGTTCTTTATTTCCTCCATTTCCTTAAATGGGTTGAATCACCTCCTCCTATGGGAGGTGACGGTGGCCCTAATTGGTGTTCAAAGTACATCAAAGCCGTCATGAATATTGGCCCAACGTTTCTTGGTGTGCCGAAGGCAGTTAGTAATATTTTTTCTGCTGAGGGGAAAGATGTTGCACTTGTGAGGTTAGTCATTTCAAAGTCATATTCATTTGCTCGTTGAAATTTCAGTTTTGTTCGTACCAGAGGTTAGTCGTTGAGGTTCTGTTCGACACTTATTTCCTTTGCATTTTCCCTCCTTTGCAACACACTTTCTAGATTTTAGTACAATCTAATGGAAATTAACCTAGGCCGCTCCATGAAAAAGAAGGATTTGATTTAGCTAGGGAAACATTGCAGCACCTCATGGATATGCTATGAAATGATTTCATGAGCTTTTTGAATCATTCAAACACTCGAGTTGATCCATGAAGTGAGATTTGCCAAACACCATTGTGATTCCAAAAGAATTAATAAGATGGTACTTTCTTGATATATGTAAACTTGTTCCAATTTCTATGTGTAATAAATTATATACTTATTATGTGGCATTGCAGAGCCATGGCTCCTGGTCTTTTGAATTCTGAATTTCTTGGACTTCAAACCCTAGAACACATCATGCGAGTGTCTCGAACATGGGATTCTGGAGCATCACTGATACCAAAAGGAGGAGAGACCATATGGGGTAACATGGATTGGTCTCCTGAAGAGGGGCATGGTTGTGATTTGGCAAAGAAAGGATATATGCAGCAAACTCCAAGTGTCAACAATACCAAAAACATAAATGTATTCCAAGAAAATGATCATGCTAAGTATGGAAGGATAATATCTTTTGATAAGGCAGCATCAAAATTACCTTCTTCACAGCTCCCTTCTTTTGATTCAAAGGTACTTAAACGTGCCTTTAACTCTCCTTATGTTTTCCTCTTGAATATTGATGTTACACTTTAAAAAGACCAAATTAAAAACAGTCGTGGGAACTTCGTTTTTTTTTCCTTCCATGGTAGAATTGTCCACTTGCACGGCAGGTTTGGTTCTGAAAATTGAAAAATAAGATGCTCATCTATGCTTAGCAGAACTCGAATTGATCATAAGCTTTGATAAGGCTTAGACAAAACATGCTCAGTCAATCAGTTGTCATCGCATAATGTCTTTCTAGATAATTCATGTTGTTCTCAATTCCAGTGGTTATTCTTGTTTATATATACTTCTTTTGTGTGGGATCTAAAAATGATTCATCAACAGGAAATACTGCACTCAAGTACTTCTGATAATATCAGCTTACCTTGTGGAGAAGTTTGGACTGAATACGACGAGATGAGCAGAGAAAGCATCCGTAAGGTTGCAGAAAATAAAGCTTACACTGTCAAAACTGCTATTGACCTTCTTCGCTTTGTGGCTCCGAAGAAAATGCAACGGGCTGAGGCTCACTTCTCTCACGGGATTGCTGACAATCTCGATGATCCAAAATACACCCATTACAAGTACTGGTCCAATCCACTTGAGACTAGGTAAGTAAGCACATCCTTTCTAATCAGATTATTTCTAGTTGCAAAATAAACCTTTTCTGTAATATGCATATATAGTACTTAATTAAGGCACATTGTTGATAACTGTTTCAGGCTACCTGATGCTCCGGACATGGAGATTTACTGCTTGTACGGTGTTGGGATTCCCACAGAAAGATCATATGTGTACAGGCTGTCGCCTTCTTATAACAAATGCAAGAACATCCCGTTCCAAATAGACAGCTCAGTTGATGGAGATGAAGGGAGCTGCTTGAAGAGTGGAGTATATTTTGTGGATGGTGACGAGACCGTGCCAGTTCTCAGTGCTGGTTTCATATGTGCCAAAGGGTGGAAAGGAAAAACCCGGTTCAACCCGTCAGGCAGCCCTACATACATAAGGGAGTACCAGCACGAGGCACCTGCTAGTTTTCTTGAAGGGCGTGGTCTTCAGAGTGGAGGGCATGTCGACATTATGGGAAATGTTGCTTTGATTGAAGACATATTAAGAGTCGCTGCTGGCACCAATGGCACGGATATGGGAGGCAATAGGATCTATTCGGATATCCTGAGAATGTCCGAGAGAATAAATCTTCGACTGTGATATCAAAATGGCGAGATCTATCATCTTCCGAGAATTTGAGATAGAACTCCAATAGTAAAGTGGAGTTGCAGCACTCTCAGTAACTGTTATGATTATGATCTTGAGAGTGTAAGGCTATCTATAGTCTCAGCATGGTGATCTTGTGTTCTGGTGGAGATACTTGTTTTTAGGCGGACTAGAACTGGTGTAAGCACTAACACAGGAAAATCAATGGATGGTTTCATTAGAACTGAAGGTTCAAGTAATGTTGGCACAAGTATATAATGTGTAGTGGCTCACATATAAATGGAGCCAATGTTGCATTTTTCTATCCTTTTGCAATCATACTATGGAATAAAAGTTGTTGCATCATATTCTCAATGATTCTGCTTAAATTTCTTGGATGCTTCAAATAATTACCATATACAAATAATTTATCTTCAATGCCAAGATCATTAGAAAAATTCATAAATGAGGAAGCAAGAAAATATGAAAATTGGAAGCATTTGATTTAGATTTAATTTTGGCTCATAGTGACTAGAGAGAGATTAAGAGAAGGATAAAAATGTTCCGTGAGGGGTGTCCCATGAGTAGACAAGCGTCTATGAACAAATATCAGGATGATGTAAGATATAACATTAGTGCACCTTCTGTGATACTTCACCCACATCTAACTCATGTGACCGTGCAAATGTCCAATGTCGTGCACACAAAATTATGTGTTACATGGAACGGACCGAGACAAACACGTCGAAGACCATAATGTGACTCTTATTATGTCAAATAAAGTAGCCAGAGGTGTTCGACAGTCCATAAAAATGTCTGACTGGTATGCTTGCACCTTACTACCAAGTCAATTACTTGTGATACACCACCCTAAGTTCAACCTCAAGGATTCATGAGAAGATGTTTGTATCCCTAATTCAATATTTTGTGGTGCTAACTAACTGTATAATTTTTTAGATTATTATAATTTCCCACATAAATTTAAGTAGTGTTTGAATTCTTTTGTAAAAATTAATCGATTAAATTATTATTTTTGAAAGACTTTCACCAAAGAATCTTTGAAGTTATTTCTTCTTTCTTTATTTAAAGCATTCAGAATATATACTTCCAACACTATTGTATTCCGCTACATTCATATCAAAATGAACGCTATGTTTTTCTTATATTTTTGTTAATGAATGTTATCTTTTCTATTTTATAAAATTAGTTATGCATAAGTTATCAATAACGTACATATAAAAAATTAATTAGTATCTATTTGATTTTATTACGACACAGTATTCATGAGATTTTAAGTATAACTAGGATGGGATCCCGTGCGGTGCACGGGAAGTATATTGTCGAAAGTGAAAAGTTATAAATTCATTTATACAAAGATATAATGATAAAATAAATGCATATTATGATATAACTACAAATTACTTGTTGTGCATCTTTACGGTACGCATGGATGCTCTTGATGATTGACTATATTCTTTGTTCACTTTTGGTTAGGAAAAACCCAAAATGCTTAACTTATAATGTACCATAGTTTTAAAACGTGATTTTTGGAATATTCAAGTTATTTTCTCGTCTATCTACCGCAAATATAATGAAAAATTGAATTTTTTATGCCAACTGAGAAGTACATGACCCAATATATTTTTTAAATGACAATTATGCACTTATAAGTTTGCCTTTGTCTTCTTCTCTAAAATTTTGTTTCGTCTTTCTTAATGGAGATGATGATTCATCTTTTTTCTTTAAGCTTGAGATTGATTTTTCTATGGATTTTAGATTCTGATTATAGTTTTGGATTCAATTTGGACAACCTAAGATTTGACTAAATTTTGCTTAAATCTCCAAATATGCTAACGAATGCAGTAAAGAGAAGTGTAATATTTTATGGTTGTGGCGTGGTTTCCTCTGCCTGGTAAAAGATTTACTGGAATTGTTGTAAACCAAATTATCTACATTTTAGCTAGATTCAAGCAATACGATAATTTTAGAGACTTGGGTTTATAAATTTATTTTTGATTTAGATATTGCAAAAGAAAGATAATTCATTTTTGGGACTTTACATGTATATAATTAAAGATACAATTCGAAATGTCCATTCCCACGAACTACAAATAAAGAATAAACTATTCAACTTAGAAATTTTTGTAAGCTGAAGGAAACTTCAATAAACCAAATCAGTGCTCATAGCTTGAGTCACCGCTTATGAACTATACAGGGTCACCCAATTACATTATTTTGACACATAATTAGAAGTTCTATCAAGAACATGAGCAACTACGTTCGATCGCTGACCAATTTGATTCATTTATTTTGTACAAAATCCAAATTCTATTGACAGAAACTTCATAGTTATGAGTGTTTCATTCAACACTTTAATTGAATAAACATTTAATAAATCTTTTTTTTTTTTGTTTTGTACGGTCCGTAAGAGTCATACCCAATCAAATTACTATAATTTCTAAAGCTTATGCCAAATGCACAAATGAGACTCAACTAATGTGCCTTATGTAGATTGAGGAGCGAACCAGATAAAACTAAAAAATTAATAGGAACACCGATAAAACTTTTTAAATCAAAGGACTCTCTTTTCACTTTTTATGTTTTATATTAGCAAAATGAGTCCTACTTAGGACTCCTTACAGAACTCCAGAAGTTGGATTTTCCAAAATAAAAAAATAATATGAAAAGAAGAAAAAACACGTCAAGCCTTCAGAGTAAAAAACAACAGCGTCGCACATACGTATAGACATGATTTTTTGCATCGTGACTGTTGAATTTAAGTTGTTAGGAACAGTGTTCTGTCCTTCCTATTGGGGACTGAGAAGAGGAAATTTTGCATTTAAAAGTAGTAAAATGAATAAACTGGCAAAAAAAAAATAACTGTGCATTTTAAAACAAAAACTGAAAAAGTAAACCGAAGAAATTAACAGTAATTTTCGTGGAGAGAAAAAACCAATAAAATGAGTGAAGATTTATAAGCAATTAAAAAATAAATAAAAACTCAAAAAATTGAGAAAATGACACAAGGTAGTGCTTTATATATATAGTACTGTAATAGATTTCATACCATTAATTTATTTCTCTTAATTTTTATTAAAATAAAACCAAGACACTCATTGTATAATATAAGGAGTTATATTTTGAAAATAATAGGAAAAAGTCTTAATTTGGTCACTCAACTTTAATGTTTTGTCTCAATTTAGTTTCCAAACTTTTTTTAATCAAAATTAGTCTTCGCTCCAATTGGGTCCCTAAACTTTGTTTTGACCTGAAATGGTCCTTAAACTTTTACATAATGACCCAATTTGGTCCCTGAACTTTTGATATAAACTCTAATGGCAAGGATCACTTTGGGTCAATATGTGAAAATTCAGGGACCAAATTGGGTCATCATGTGAAAGTTCAGGGACCATTTCGGGTCAAAGAAAAGTTTAGGGACCAAATTGGGGCAAAACACGAAAGTTTAAAGACTATTTTTGGTTAAAAATAATTCAGATACTAAGTTAAGACAAAACATCAAATTTCGGAGACCAAATTGAAACTTTTTCCAAAATAAAAATACAAAAGATTCAATCAATATTGGAATAAATTGGAATCTCATTCCCAATACTCTCACTAAATATGCAATATGGAATCTTTCTTTATTTTGAAGACCTCGTTAGCATAAATAAAAAGAAAAACTGTTAGTTGAAAAGTAAAAATAAATAAAGTCAATTAAATGGTAAAACATTATGTTACGAAAAATGATTATCTTTTAGGCATACGAAAATTGATTTTTTACGAAAAATAAGAATTTTTTTTTTAAGTATACGAAAATAATTTCTGATTTCCCCAAACTTTTTTCACCAAAAAATAAGCGAAATTAGTTCCAAATTTTGTTTATTTATACGCTAAACACATTGCTCTTTCTCAATCACATTCCGTTCTGTTATTGCATTGTCACATAGAAAAACAAAAAGCATAAATGGAGACTCTCTGTTTGTCTCCGTCTCTTCCAAAATCAACACCATTGTTCCGTAAAAATCAACAATGCTCGATCGGTTCGTCCTTGATCCAGCAGATCAAATTTTCCGAGAAAATCGGTTGCAAAGCGACGTCGCTTAACAGCTCCCTCTCATCGCCACCTCCGTTTGTGGAAGTCTCCGTCCCGTTCGAGAACGGTGTCATCGGCGCCGTGCCTGAAATTCCACCGTCTCCGGCAGTTCCTTTGATGGAAGTGTCGGCCGAGTCGTTGCAGTACGAGAGCGGATTCCTGGGCGCCGTGCCGGAGAGATCGCCAGTGGCCGGATACGGCAGAGACATCGGCGTGAGTTACTTGACTAGAATATTGTCATCTTATCAGGTCTACGACGTTGCTATTGAATCGCCATTGGAGTATGCTCCAAAAATCTCCGACAAAATTGGTGTTCATCTCTGGCTGAAGAGGGAGGATCTACAGCCTGTACGTATTCTTCATTTTCATTCTCATTTTTTATTTTCAAAGCTTTTAATTTGTTCGTTTTTTGTGGATTCAATTTGGAAATTCGTTGTTCTGTTTCTCACGAGATGTTTACGGATCTTTGAATAGTTTAGGAGTCCAGTTATTATTAGGATACTATAATTCATAATTGTAAAATTGAATTATCACAAAATCTTTAGAAAATATTATTATCGCATCAAATTTGTTTGGAATATCAGCGGTAATATGCTCTGTTATCGTAACAAAATTTATTTTTCAAGTAATTAGTTCATAATATGTATAGTAAATTGAAATGTCCTCCGTGGGCTTACTTTATAATATTGCATGGCCAAGCGGCCAAGCCCCTTTTATTTTAGAACTAAACTTTTATGTTACTTTTATTTATACATGTAAACAAAAAAAAAGCAATTATTATGTGATTTTTGTCATATAATTTTTTTTTGAAAAATTAGGGTCTCCAATTGTCAATAAACAAATTTTAGTGCATTTCTTTTTACTACATGACACATAAATGTTTTTATATTCACATTTTTATAAAAGTTAAAGATCAGTTATTTAGAATTACACTTTTTATCTCATACTCCATGTATTCTTATTATAACTATGTACTCTAATAAACCATTTTTGAGATATTGTTAGCAACTAATAACTTGTATTTTTAGACGGAGTATTTTTTTGGTTTCTAATTATGGCTTTGTTCCATTCATATTTTATGCCATTCTCAAACAATTTGGTCAAACCTACTTTCAAAACACATTGTAGTCCATATGCATACCGAATCAAACACAAGGTCTTGTATTTATATTTTATCTTACATCAAGTACTATACATACAAATCAAAGCACTTGCGAATGATTTCTGATGTTGGCATTGTGTTAATGATTGACTGAATCATGCTATAGATCTTCTCCTTCAAGGCACGAGGAGCTTATAACATGATGGCCAACCTTTCAAGAGACAAGTTGAGCAATGGAGTCATTTGTTCATCAGCTGGGAACCATGCCCAGGGTGTTGCATTGGCTGCACAAAAATTAGGCTGTCATGCTGTCATCGTCATGCCTGTTTCAACCCCCGAAATCAAAGTAATATATTACTTTAAAATCTTGTTATCAATACTAAG
Source organism: Pelargonium cotyledonis (assembly GCA_036897625.1). Classification (NCBI taxonomy): domain Eukaryota; kingdom Viridiplantae; phylum Streptophyta; class Magnoliopsida; order Geraniales; family Geraniaceae; genus Pelargonium; species Pelargonium cotyledonis. Next base: position 8,192 of record JAYMTA010004900.1, read on the forward strand.
TATAATACTTAATTAGGAATTCATGTAATCAATATTATTTGAAATTTCAGAGAAAAACAGTTGAGAGACTTGGTGCAACAATTGTTCTTGTTGGCGAGTGCTACAACGATGCTGAAGCATATGCAAGACAACGTGGCAAAGACGAAGGACTCACATACATATCTGGTTATGATCATCCGGATGTGATATCAGGGCAGGGAACTATTGGGATGGAGATCACTCGCCAAATTAAATCCCCATTGCATGCAATCTTTGTGCCTGTTGGTGGTGGAGGCCTCATTGCTGGAATCGCTGCCTATGTCAAGATGGTTAGCCCTCAGGTTAGTTATTAATCAACTTGTTAGTAGATCATATACAAACATCACATCATCTTTTGAGTGAATTATGTAACAATATATATCTGATCGTATGTTAGGTGAAGGTGATTGGCGTAGAGCCAAATGATGCAAATACAATGGCACTAACGCTACATCATGGAAAGAGGATTATGCTGCGCAAAGCAGGGACTTTTGCAGAGGGTGTAGCTCTAGAAGTGATAGGGGAAGAGAATTTTCGCTTGTGTAAGGAATTGATTGATGGAGTAGTTCTTGTTAATCGCGAAGCTATCTGTACATCAATCAAGGTATACAAACATTTATCTCATTAATGTCATTTTTTCGAGGCATGTGTTGTCTCCAAAGTACTTGTAGATGAGGTTAATTAATAAAAGTTGTTAATCAGGACATGTTTGATGAAAGGAGGAGCATTCTAGAACCATCAGGGGCACTTGCCATAGCTGGAGCTGAAGCATACTGCAAATACTATGGAATTAAAGGTGAAAATGTTGTAGCCATTACAAGTGGAGCAAACATGAATTTTGATAGACTGAAGTTGGTACTAACCCAGCTTGACAATGTTGATAGCACCCACCATGATCATGCTTTCCCATTGGAGACCATGCCTAGTCGTTAGGCTATTTTTAAAATTTTGTTTTAAGAGTTTTATTTTATATAATCAGGGTTTTGATCATGAAGGAAATTAACTTGAAAGTTAATGAGCATTTATTTCAATAACATGGTTCTATGTGAATTCCTGCTTTTTGACTCATTGTTCCCAAATTCTTACATTAAAATGTTGTGTATATGAGATGAAAAAGAAAATTATAGAGAAATAGAAAAAAGGGTCAGAGGTTTCCAACTGGAGATGCTTCAAAGGTAATACAGGACTGTGGGAGTAGTGATTTTATAGACAAAGGTGATGGTAGTGATTGGAGAAGTTCTGCAAGAGTGAATTAAGAAGGGCACACAATACAAAATGGAAAAGCTCTGCAGCTAGCTGGTGTCCAGACAGTTAAAGCCTTTACTTCATTAAAGACACCCACTTTCTGTGTGTTGCATGGCTTGCATTTGAGTAAGCTTTTTACTTCATTATTTAATCAAACCACACACATTGATTTCAAGTTTGAATTCATCTGAAATTTTCTTCTCTGAACTATGTTTTTTTCTTTGTACATTTGATTTTATTTATGAGGTTTTGAGTAGAAGAAGTGAAGAGCCCAATCCAAGCCATCTTTGTGATGCATGGCAGCTCAACACACAGACATGTTACTCCAAGCTGAAATTAATTAGATGTCTTGGAATTGAAGCCTTCATAACAACATATAGTTATTGCACTTTCATGACACACCCACAGTTTCAAGCTCTCTATAAAACCATCTTCACCAAAGCCTCTCCTCTCTCTCTGATCAGTAAGAACGAAAAAACAGATTATGGGGTTTTCAAGTTCTTGTCTGGTCTTCATGTTTCTTGCTATTGTTCTTGTTGTGTTGCTTTGTGTGGCTAATGGGCAGCCTCTGGTCCCTGCAATGTTCATATTTGGGGACTCTGTTGTTGATGTGGGCAACAACAATCACCTCTACACCATCATAAAAGCAAACTTCCCTCCTTATGGAAGGGACTTTTCCAATCACAGACCAACAGGAAGATTTTGCAATGGAAAGCTTGCTACTGACTTCACAGGTACATTTTTAACCCAATACCCATTTCAAATTCTGCGCGCATTGCCTTTTGTGACTTTGCCTAATGGAATCTGTAATTTCTTGCAGCTGAAAGCATTGGCTTCACATCTTACCCACCACCATATCTTAGCAAGAAAGCTAATGGAAAGAAGCTCTTGACTGGTGCCAATTTTGCCTCAGCTGGCTCTGGTTATTTCCCTGCCACAGCCAGGTTATATGTAAGTAGCTTTACTCAGTGGTATTATATGAAATTGGATTCATGATAAATGGTTTTGTGGGTTATGGTTTTGTTTGTTTGTAGCATGCAATTTCACTAAACCTGCAGCTGGAGAACTACAAGGAGTACCAGAGCAAGCTGGTGAACCTTGCTGGACAAACCATGGCTTCAAAAATCATATCTGATTCAATCTACCTTGTTAGTGCTGGGAGCAGTGACTTTGTCCAAAACTACTACATCAATCCTCTTCTTTACAAGCATTACACGCCGGATCAGTTTTCGGATAGTCTCATGCAGTCCTATGCAGATTTCATTCAGAATCTGTACAACTTGGGAGCCAGGAAGATTGGAGTGACCTCACTGCCACCACTTGGATGCTTGCCTGCAGCCATCACAGTATTTGGGTCTGGTAGCAATGACTGTGTAGCCAAATTAAACTCAGATGCAGTTTCATTCAACACCAAACTCAATGCCACAACTCAAAGCTTGCAACAGACCCTCTCTGGCCTCAAGATGGTGGTATTTGATATCTACCAACCTCTCTACAATCTTGTCACAAAACCCACTGAAAATGGTAGGAGAAAAAAAAAAGAATCTCATTTCTTTGCTCAAATCTTCCATCAGGCCATTTTTGAAATGATTTGAACAATATTGCAGGGTTTTGGGAGGCAAGGAAGGCTTGTTGTGGGAGTGGTATTATAGAAACATCAATACTGTGCAATGCCAAGACTCCTGGAACATGTGCAAATGCTTCAGAGTATGTGTTTTGGGATGGCTTCCATCCATCAGAGGCTGCAAACAAGATTTTGGCTGATGATCTCATCACCTCTGGAATCTCTCTTGTTTTCTAATCCATTACTAGCTAGCTATTTAGAGTGTAGCCTTATTTTCAATCATTGTGGTTGAGAATTTGTTGTTTCTCATTTCTTGTTGATGTCCAGTGACTAGTTGATCAGACTTGGCTCTTGGTTTGGATGTCTTTTATTGCTATATGCAAGTAATTATCGTTAGAAAATCTTCTTGGTTTGGATGTCTTTTGTTGCCGTGGAAAAAACATGGCGTTTCAGTTAAAATTTATGAATTATTTTCGAACAAAATTGTATAACTGAGAGACTAAATTAGACAAAAATAGTGTGATGGCCACGTTCTTCAATTATATATCTCTGTTCTGAATAAGGTATAACGGTAAATTTAAAAACTTAGCAATTGCCTCTATATCAACCAAAAAATTGTAATGTCACTCCATCGTGACAACAATATGGACTAGACAAATTCAAAACAGAATAGTATAATCTTGAAATCAAACTGAGACAAAAACTAAATTAGTACCGACTTAGCCGAGGCAGGTTGGACCGAACAGCTTGAGGTATTAGGTTCAGACCTCGTTGACGTTTAACTGTGTGAGGTGAGTTATTTGAGTTTAAAAAGGAGAGCTATACTTAAAAAAGAAATATAAGAAAAATTACAGATGGCTACACCAAACTATCCCTCTTTTATAAGTTACTACCATAAATTATTTTTTGTAATTTTGGACTATCCTAAACTATCCACTGAAGCTTCCGTCCATAACAACGTTAGTGAGGCGATAAAAAGACCAAAATACCCTCAATTATTCATTTTTTATAATTATAAATAATAATAAAATAATAAATAATAATAATAAAAT
>JAYMTA010004901.1:0-12068 GCA_036897625.1 Pelargonium cotyledonis
TCTTGTCTCTGACGAGAGCTGCGAGAGCCGGCGCTGGTTCTTCGTCTCCGGCCAGATTTGAAAAAGAGCTCCAGATCTAGGTTGTGAGCTCTTGTCTCCGGCGATAGCACGGCGGATCGAGCACAACCAAGCATGACACGAGCAACGGAGCAACGGCGAGACGAACCAGTCCGGCGATGGAAGACGAACCAGTCCGACCATCGATTTCTATTTTTATTTTTTTAGGGCTTCATTTGATTTTTAGATTTGTGTTCAATTTGTGTTCTGCATTGTTCAATTTGTGGCCAAAATTTTTGTTCAATTTGTGTTCTTCATTGTCTGTATTTTTCGGCAAGTCATGAAATTTCTGGCTGCCAAAAACTTCTTTCGCCGGAAACTTCATATAATGAAGAGAAGAAAGAGAAGGACATCTTTTTTATTTTATTTTAATTAACGGCATGTGCGAGGCACATGATTAATTTTATCCAATATTTCATTCAAACTAACGAAAAAAATTTAGAAAACCATCTTTGGATAGTTATGTGCTGCTTAACTAAATTTTAGATAATGAAGTAAAATAGGTGCTAACCACTTGCCCCATAAAATAAACTGAAAACATTAATATCTAAAAAAAATTTTTTTTGCATTGATCAATAATTAAGTCTAAAGAAAATTCAATAAAAATTGATCGGTCACTCTTTATGTTTGTCACATAAGCATGTATTAACGATTTTTTACAACATCGTTAGTGTTAAAAATCTACAAGTACAAAGCAAATAAGTCATGTAACTATTTTTACACATTGTTTCGAATTGATAAATAAATTTTTAAGTTGATTATTGTTCTAATTTGGTTGCCTATTTATTTTTATTTTATTTTATTTTGTTCCCCATTTATGCTATTTGTTCCGAATGAGTCCAATTTATTACGTCGTGGTTAAATTAAGATTATAATTTTTTAATCTATATTTATTTTGTCGACGGTGTAACCACATAACGTTTAAGCTGGCTAAATTTTTGAATATTAATATTTTAAAACAAAATTGTATATTTAAATGCCGCACAATTGCAATAGCTAGTATTTTGATTGTACAGTTGACTAAATTTAAGAATATTAATATTTTGGAACAAAATTATATATTTAAAAGACACACAGTTGGAAATGGTTCCTAGTATTTTGATTGTACAATTTTGTTGAAATAATTCTCATCAATAAGATGAACTAAATTTAGTTGTATGTGATCAATACATGAAATTTTAGAATCTGTATTGAAGATTTTACGTCTTTGTTCTTGGAATTCCGTTTCTATACTTAAGGGAAAAAAAAACACTGTATGAATCACGGACAGTAAAATGAATAGAAAGAGAATCTCGTACTGTACTGCAGTAACAGTAGTATATATGGGGTCCCCGTATTTGGAGGGAGTTTTCCAATTAATATATTTTTAATTTTCTTTTTGTTGTCATAAAAAAAAGCCTCCATCTTTGAAGCTTGAAGGATTCATATGAAATTGGGAATTGAAATTAAGGCGCCAAGTGAAAGTGAAACCCTAGGTAGGTCTGCTCTTGTCTGCTCCAATCTATGTCACTCTCAATTACAGCGAAAGCCAACAAAAAAAACAAGACCTTTCTTGAGCTCAGCTCCTCCTCCAATCTTCCTTTTTCATTACCTTTACTTGTCCTGTGTTTGTCTGTAAAATCAAGCAATTAGTCAATTTCAGATCTGTCTTTTTCTCCATTCTCTTGCTTTGCTTGATTGTTTCATTACACACACTCATGTATCTATAGTTGATGATTCAGATGGAAATGGAAGTGGAGTCTCTGTCCATGTCTGTGTCACATACACATTGGCTATTTTGAATGAAGAAGAAGAAGAAGAAGAAGAAGCAGCTGCATCAGTATCAGTAGCAGTAATAGCAATCAATCGGAAAGTTGTAAGAAAATGTCAGAAATGCGGATTTCTGATCCGAGCAAGCTTCATCTGAGGAAGGAGCTGACCCAAATTAGAAAGGCCGCTCGAGTTTTGCGTGATCCTGGAACCACTTCTTCCTGGAAATCACCTCTTAGCTCCTCCAGATCTGTTGTTGCAGCAACAATGCAAACGCAGGTGGATTCTCACTTATCTTTGGCCGAGAACAGCAATGCTAAGGAAAAACGAGTCTTCTTGTACAACTGGAAGAGTTACAAATCTTCCAGTGATAGAAGTGAAGCAATGGCAGAGAATGGTGGTGGTGGTGATGATGAGGAAGAAGAAGACAATAGTGGGTCCTCGTCAAGTTTGAGAGATACCTGTAACACTGGGGGTTATAAGAGTGATACGTATCTCGGAGAGAAGCTCTCCTCCATGATCTTCAGATGCAGCACCAGGGATGCTTCAAATCCCGAGTCATCCTCTGCCAGAACTTCCATCAATCGAACTACAGGTTTTAAGAAGAAGAAGATTAAGAGTAAGAAAATTTCTAATATTAGTCCCCATTTGGATGCTTTTTCAACTTATAAACATGAACAGGTGCTTTCAAGTAGGAGAAATTTGGTTGGTTCTGGAAGATTGCTCAAGGTCAAGGGTCGTCCTGGTCCTCCTCCAATTTTAATATCAATGCCTTTGGGGTTGGGCCATGCCTCTGTTGACCAATCTGATGATGATTACAGCGAAGATTACAACTCTGAAGATCTAAGAAAGCTTTCGGGGGCGTCCCCATTGCTCCTAAAACCTAAGAAGCACAAAAACTGGTCACAATCGTCCTCTTTATTATTAAAAAATAGTCTGAAAGAGGATTCTTCTTATACTTATAACACCCCAGCATTGTCCACCAGTTCTTATAATAGGTATGTCAATCATAATCCGAGCACGGTTGGGTCTTGGGATGCCACTACAGCTTCATTAAATGATGGTGAGGTTGATGATCATTTAGATTTTAATGGACGCCAGGGATGTGGGATTCCTTGCTATTGGTCCAAGAGGACACCTAAACACAGAGTACATGAGAGTTGTTACTCTCCTTCACTTTCAGACACTTTGAGGAGGAAGGGACGTAGCATCTTAGGTGGAAGACGGAATATTTGTCATAGACGCCACCAATCATCATCAGGTCCTAGCAAGCATAGAAGTGCTCAAGGTATTCTCCCATTGCTTAGTAATTGTGGTGATGGAAGAGGGGGATCATCCATAGGAACAAGGTATAGTGATGATGAACTTTCTACAAACTTTGGGGAGCTAGAGTTGGAGGCTTTGAGTAGATTGGACGGAAGGAGGTGGTCATCAAGCTGCAGGAGTCAAGGGCTAGAGATTGTAGCTCTGAGTAGAGAAGTAGAAGAGGAAGGTACACCGGAAAGTATTAGGAGTTTGAGCCAAAAGTACAGACCAATGTTCTTTGATGAATTGATTGGGCAGAATATTGTGATTCAGTCACTCATGAACGCTGTTTCAAGGGGAAGGATTGCCCCCCTGTATTTATTCCAAGGTCCCCGTGGGACTGGGAAAACATCAACAGCTAGAATTTTGGCTGCTGCTTTAAACTGTCTTGCTACATTAGAAACGAAGCCATGTGGGCACTGCGGTGAATGCACTGATTTCATCTCTAGAAGGAGCAAAGATCTATGTGAAGTTGATGGCACTAATAAAAAGGGGATTGATAGAATCAGGCACCTTTTGAGAACCCTGTTTGCTGGTCCCCCATCTGCCTTATCAAGATATAAGATTTTTGTTATTGATGAGTGTCATTTGTTGTCATCAAAGACATGGTTGACATTTCTCAAGTTTCTTGAAGAACCACCACAGCAAGTTGTCTTCATATTCATAACAACTGATCTTGACAATGTGCCTCGTTCAGTACAATCTCGATGTCAGAAGTACCTCTTCAACAAAATAAAAGATGGTGACATCGTAGCCAGGCTGAGAAACATTTCTGCTGATGAGCATATGGATGTCGAACCGGGTGCGCTAGATTTAATTGCTTTGAATGCAGACGGTTCACTTCGCGATGCAGAAACTATGTTGGACCAGCTGAGCTTGCTTGGGAAAAGGATAACGACTGCTCTAGTAAATGAACTTGTAAGTAACTATTACCATTTCTGTTTTATGACTAAGAAAAAGGCCTGAAAATAAATATTTGATAAGTAGACGATGCTTTATTTTGTTTAGAGAAATTTCATATGGTTAAATTTTCTTTTCTAAAGGTGGGAGTTGTTTCAGACGATAAATTACTTGAACTTTTGGAACTAGCAATGTCATCAGACACAGCAGAAACAGTGAGAAGAGCCAGGGAGATGATGGATTCTGGAGTTGATCCAACAGTTTTGATGTCTCAAATGGCCAGTCTCATTATGGACATCATAGCCGGAACTTACAAAATTGTTGATGAAGAGGATTGTGATTCAGCTTTTGATGGACGCAGTTGTAAGTACCAGCCCTTTCGGTTTTCTATTATTTCTTCCTCAAGCTTATAATCTTATTTGTGCTACTAAATTTTATACATAATGCGATCCTGATTTGCTCTTGCTTGTCGGTTTACCTTCATAATATTTCAATATCCCTTCACTTCTAGTGCATGAAAGTTCTTTTCCATCTTATGCCAGCACTAAGAATGAGATTCAAATAACTTGTCTGATATGCCACTTTTCTGGGTACTCCATGTGATTGCTGACCCATATTTTTGTGAACATTGGAATTGGTTGTCGTATATGCGTTTGATGTATTAGTTGCCTTCTCTAGTGACTGAAGCAGAAATGGAGAGACTTAAGCATGTTCTAAAGCTTCTTTCAGAAGCTGAGAAACAGATAAGGGTTTCAAGTGATAGATCAACATGGTTCACTGCAACTCTGTTACAACTCGGTTCAGTTACTTCATCAGAGGTTACTCAGTCTGGCAGTAGCAGAAGACAGAGCCCTAAGACAACCGAGGAAGATTCATTGAGTGCAACAAGAGAAGCTACATCTTACAGACACAAGTCAGATGCTCACTATGTTCCCTCAAAATCAACTTCTCCTGGTTCCTTGCACGAAACAGGAAATGGGAATTCCAACCATCATGCGGGTATAAAGGCTATTGATGGTTGTAAATTTGATTCCAAGTCCTCTAGTAGCCAATTCATGGATTGTGGTGTATCTTCTGCCTCACATGATGATGCTATGACTGAAAATATGGTTTCTAGATGCATAAATTCAGACAGAATGGATGATATTTGGGCACAGTGTATAGAGAGGTGTCATTCCAAGACGCTAAGACAGCTGCTACATTCTCATGGAATGCTTTTGTCTGCTTCCGAAGTTGAAGGTAAATCATTGGTGTTTGCAGTTTGTACATATTTATCTTTTGGTATAGATTTACCTGGGAGAAAGATGTAGACATTAATATATCGAATCAATTCTGCATGCATATTCACTTCATAGGTAAGTTCAATACAGTGTATGTAACATGTATGGAATTATGAACTAGGTTATTTCAGTTTTCTAGTTCATAATATAAAATCATTAGCAGTATTTTCACTTGAGTTTCTAACCAGTAGTCGCTGAAAACCCTGAAATCTCCCATGTTTATCTCTGTTTCCTTTGATTTTAGAACTATGATTTTGGTAAATGAATTGGATAGCACCAAGTAATGAGTAAACGATGAACTTTTTAGCAGGACAATTAAGATATGTTTCTCTTATTGGCTTCTTTTTATAGTTTCAAATTTAGAAAGTGGGGTTGACTGGTTGCTATTAGTTTTGCTTGATTGAAATGCTGTTCTACTTTGCAGGTCTTTTAATTGCTTATGTTGCATTTCGTGACGGAGATATTAAAACTAGAGCCGAAAGGTTCGTGAGCAGTATTACAAACTCAATGGAAATTGTCTTGAGACGAAATGTGGATGTTAGAATTATCCTATTGCCTGATGGAGAGGATTCTAGTGATTGTCTGAATTCAGATGAGCTAGCTGAAGGTGAGAAACCAGCAAGGAAAAGAGTGGCAATTGAGAAGGAAAAGAATGGAGTTTGCATGAATACAATAGATGGTTACTCCAAAAAGGAATCACTAAAAGAATCCCCCAAAGAGAAGAAGCAAGAGATTCAAATGCAGAGAATAGAATCAATTATCCGTGATCAAAACTTAGAAACTGCCTGGCTCCAGACTGCAGAGAAAAGAACTCCCAGGTCATTAAGTTGTTTGAAACTTGAAAAGAATCAGGTCTTACCTCAAGATGGAATCTGTCGTCCAACTCAAATGGAATCTATGAATTCATCAGTGCTGTCCTCTCAGCATTGGGAAGACGAATTAAATCGTGAACTCAAAGTTTTGAAAGTGAAGGATGAAAGAGCACTCCAAAAGGATCAGATTGGTAGCAGGGTTGATCATTATCCGATGTCTCCAAGTTTGTTGCATAATACCAGTGTAGTTGGCAACTTCAACAAAGATAACTTGTGAGTCTTCTTTGATTCCGAAGCCAATTTCCACTTGATTGCATGGATACTCCAGGTTATTGTGAAGAAACTTTTTTAAAAAAAAATTAATCTTGAAAATCTATAGTATCAACCATAGGTTACAGACATACTTCAACTTCTCAAAAGAACAAATTCATAAGATTCCCGGAGTTGCTGTTATGATCTAAAATTTGTATGTCCCAATATATTTGACTCAAACTCAACAATTAATAAGATGATAATATTTGTATTGTTGTCTTCTATATAAGGTAGTTCAGTTACTTTGTGGAAATGCTTTGTGCCATTAAATAGACAATTTAAGGATGCATTCATTTAAAAAATTCTCAAATCCACCGGAAACTAAAACGAAAAGTTTTCAATTAGAAACCAAAGATGTTTTCCTGTACTTGACATATTTTGATATTGTTCTGTCAAAAAAAAAAAAAAAAAACATTGATAGTGAGTTTAATATGGAAGAGTTAATTGCCCGTGTCTCATATTTATGTTTATTGTGCTTTAAAGTGACTCAAATTTGAGTCCTGTTAAAAACTACAAATCTCTCGTCTTTTTATGTACATTTGTTAACAGTGATGTTTCTGTAGGGGATACGAGTCAGGGTCAGGAACAGGAGGTTATTGCAGTGCACTTTTCTGTTGGAACAACAAACGTCAGAAACAAGCAAAGGTAGGCTATTTGAGCCTTCCTTTGTTCATCAAAGAAAAACAAAGCATTTTTTTAGAGTGCTTATCATTTTGTCTGTAAACAGGTCAAAGGGACTCCTCAAGCACACGAAAATGGAAGGTTTTCATTGTTTGGCGAGTGTGGAAAATCAAAGAAAATAGAGAGCAGATTTAAGGGGTAAATTGGAATTCACTGTGTACTTTTTGTACTTGTTATATTTCAGTTGAGCCATTCCTCAAGGATGTGTGTGTGTGTGTGTGTGTGTGAGAGAGAGAGAGAGAGTGTATAAGATCATTGGGTTGGCACTTTAATTGTAATTGCTTTAGTTCCTTCCAGTTAAGATAATATAATAAATAGAAAGAGATGTTACTTTTGCTTCAAGCAATGATTTGGTTCTAGTATGTATAGAATTTCAATGCGTGAGGAGGCTCATGTAGTTTCCTCAAGATTGAAGCCGATGGTTGTTCTCCCACTGTACTTGTCTGGAGTATTTTGGACTCGTGTACGGTACAAATTTTATGCACACCAGGTATCTCATTTCATCCCATCCCATAACATTGGTAATTGCTTTATTTTGGTCCTTAATGCCGCCTTATTGTCGTGATTTTTAGTTCATGCTTCTAGCTCTCATATGTTGATGTTACGCATAACTTGGAGTGTACATATGAAACATTTGTTGTATGATCATGACATATACTGATAAGCATGCATGCACTCATTCAGGATAAAGATGATTTGAAAGTGGGTTTTGGCATTGCTTGCCTTGCATTAGTAGTCTTTCCCTCGATGCTGATATTGGTAGTTACTATTTATATACTTGCAATATTATCTCTTTGCTTTGAACTTTAGTATTGTTGGCTTATTGTTAAACTAGCGATTCTAATTGTTTGAATCTTGAGCAGGATGGCTGTTGTGAGTGTAGGGAACCATCACAGAAAACCGAGGTCGAGTAGACACGTTCGGAGGTAACACGGTTGTAAGTGGCCTTGAGAGGGGTGAGGTAAAGGTCGGGCATTGGTGTATGAGAGCCCAAACAAAAGGTCACCCCGACCGACCGGGGAATAACTTGAGAAGGATCAGGACAACCATTAAGGTATGATGAGTAGTTACGTAGATACAGAACAAGGACAAATGTAGACGAGTGGTCATCAGTTTTGCAGCATTGATGGCAGCAGGAATCATTCATTTTGGTTTAAGCCAACTCATTAACGAGATGATAATACCTCTTCAAAAATCATAGATTCAGTTAGGTAGCACCGCTCCCACTATTTTATTTGAGTGGGTATGAATAAAATTGAAGACGTTATCTTATTGGCTTGGCTTAGCTTAAACCAATTTTTTTTGCTCATATTCCTTTTGTCGCTTAGCCCAAGTGCGCGTCCTTGTTAGCATATAACCCAAAAGGAACAATTCGATTGTAAAATGCGCAATTTCACAAAAACGGCCGCCACATGCTCTACACACTAGAAACTTGCGCGCGACACACTGTTAGAAAGATATGATATTGTAGATTGTGAAAAAACAAAAAATTCCTAAATGCGACTAACATAAGGTTACCTATAAGCTCTTCAAAGTTTATGTTTTTCTTTTTTTTTTTTAACAACCATTGTCGGCCACTTGTGATGGTACCCCCTTTGCCAAACAGGCTACCATAGAAATTTTATGGATGGACTGAGGACATTACACAACATTAGTACGTTCATATTAAAGGCGTGGGAGCTAAAAAAAAGGGGTTTCAAGTGCATGTCTCCATTAACGTATAGCCAAAAACAAGTCGTGAGATACAAAAATGAGGATTTTAATAAAACAACCACCACAGGCTCCACACTCACTAGAAATTTACGCGGGACCCTTCGTTTTTTCAACCTTATAACGGTCAAAACCGGTGATGGTACCTCTTAGGCTCTTAGCAAAACGCCCCCTGGAAATTTTTTAAGGGTGTTTCAAAAACATCACGGGAAGTTAGTAGATTCATATTCGAGACGCAGGAGCTCAAAAAGGAGCCCCGGGAGCGCATTACCATTAGCGTATAGACGAAAACAAAGGCATTCGGTCCAAGAAACACATATCATAGTAAAACGGCCGCCAAGGGGGCCATAATTGCTAGAAATTTACGCGGGACCCACCCTTGAAAAGCTAAGACGTAGATGAACGCAACAATATCAATTTTCAGCATACGACTAGCATACGCCAATCTATGAGCCAGTTAAAATTCCGCTTTTTCAGCATTTTAACGGTCAAAACCGGTGATGGTACACCTTTGCAAAACGGGCACCCACAAAAACTTTAAAGGGTGGTTCAAAAACATCACGGGAAGTTAGTAGGTTCATATTTGAAGCGCAGGAACTCAAAAAGGGGCCCCGGGTGCGCGTTCCCATTAGCGTATAGCCCAAAACCATGGCATTCGTTCCACAAAGCACATGTCATAGTAAAACGGCCGCCACGGGCTCCATACTTGCTAGAAATTTACGCGGGACCCACTGTTGCAAAGCTAAGACATAGAGGAATGCAACAAAACCAAAATTTCTAGCATACGACTAGCATAGGGCAATCTATGAGCTCTTTCAAGTTCCATTTTTTCAGCCTATTGAAGGTCAAAACCGATGATGGTACACCTTTGCAAAACAGGCAATCGAAAATGTTTTTAAAGGTGGTCCGAAAACATCACGGGAAGTTAGTACGTTCATATTTGAGGCGTGGGAGCTCAAAAATAGGCATCGGGTGCACATTCCCATTAGCATAGAGGCCAAACGAGGCCCTTTCGGTCCAAAAAATTGGCATGTGTTAATAAAACGGCCGCCACGACCTGCATACTTGCTAGAAATTTACGCGGGACCCACTGTTGGAAAGTTAAGACTTAGAGAAACGCAACAAAACAAAAAATTTTAGCATACGACTAGCGTAGGACCATCTATGATCCATTTGAAGTTCCATTTTTTTTTATCCTTTTGAAGGTCAAAACCGGTGATGGTACCCCTTTACAAAACGGGCCGCCGAAAATTTTTTTGTGGGTGGTCCGTAAACATATTTTACGGGAAGTTAGTACGTTCATATTTGAGGGGTGGGAGCTCAAAATCAGGCCCCGGGTGCGTGTCCCCATTAGCGTATAGCCCAAACGAGGCCGTTCGATCCAAAAAATCAGCTTGCGTTACTAAAACGGATGCCACATAATCTATACTTGCTAGAAATTTAAGCGAGACCCACCGTCGGAAAGCTATGACATAGAAGAATGCAACAAAATAAAATTTTCCAGCATACAACTAGAGTAGGGACGTCTATGAGCCCTTTAAAGTTATGTTTTTTTCAGCCTTTTGAAGGTCGAAACCGGTGATGGTACCCCTTTGCAAAACGGGCCGCTTGAGAAATTTTCAATGGTGGTCCGAAAAACATCAAGAGAAGTTAGTATGTTCATTTTCGAGGCGTGGGAGCTCAAAAATGGGCCCTGGGTGCGTGTCCGTATTAGCGTATAGCCGAAGAGGCTGTTTGGTCTAAAAAGCTGGCATGCGTTATTAAAATGGCTGTCACGGGCTCAATACTTACTAGAAGTTTAATCGGGACCCACCGTTGGAAGGATAAGACATAGAGGAACACAACACAACAAAAATTTATAGCATACGACTAGAGTAGGGACGTCTATGAGCTCTTTAAAGTTATGTTTTTTATCCTTTTGAAGGTCAAAATCGGTGATAGTACCCCTTTACAAAACGAACCGCCGGAGAAATTTGTATGTCCCCATCCGTAAACATCACGGTATGTTAGTATGTTCATATTCTAGGCGCGGGAGCTCAAAAATGAGCCCCGAGTGCGCGTCCCCATTAGCGTAAAGCCCATATCACAGCCGTTCGGTCCAAAAAAGCAGTGTTTACTAAAACGGCCGCCACGGGCTCCATAGTTGCTAGAAAATTAAGCGGGACCCACCGTTGGAAAGCTAAGACATAGAGAAACGCAACGAAACAAAAATTTATAGCATGTGACTAAGGTAGGGCCATCTATGAGACTTTTAAAGCTCCGTGTTTTCGTTCCTCTAACGGTCAAAACCGGTGATGGTACCCCTTGGCAAAACGGTTCCCCGGAATTTTTTTTTACGGTAGCCCGAAAACTTCACGAAAAATTAGTACGTTCATATTTTAGGCACGGGAGCTCACAACCATCTTCTTCCATTGACTGCTTCTTGTTTTGTTCTAGAGAAAATGAAAATTATTTTCATGGAGTTAAGTGGTGGTCCCTGCTTTTTTATGAACTATGATCACTAGAGTCAACAATTGGTGCATCAATGACACAATTTTTCTCTTTTCAAAGAATCAGTGACACAATATATATAACACTCCAACTATTATAGAAACTACGGCGTCGGCTGCAATCAACCACGTGTGTTTAATTCAAATAAAAAATGAAGTACAGGGATCAAATCATGATTAAGGTTTAAAACGAAAGAAAAATGTCAATTCATGTCAATTCAGTGAGACAAAACTGAGTTTGGGAGCTTTGTCAGTATTTAGATTTTAGAGAATATATAAGGATTCTTATTAAGTTATTAGATTATCCAAGCTAAAGACAATAGTTTCAAACTGAAATACATATTGAACCTTTGGTAGGGAAGAGAAGACGATATAAATAACGATATAAATGAAAACCTATATAGATCAAATCAATGGATATATAAAGAATTCAGTTTCCTTTTCTTTATAAGAGAGGAGTTGAGACACAATGGGATCATTTCTTTTTTAACCAAAAGAAATGATTTGAGAATTGAAAGATCTTGAACTCAACTCTCCACTTGGTTTGGCTAGTTATGCGCTAAGGGCATATCTTCGAGCCAATCAGCATATATCCGATTAATCTACTTGGATCCATTGCACTTCAGTAAACACTTCTTATCCAGCCCTTCTTCATTTGTAGTGCCTGCACTGGCTGAAACACTTGGAGATGCCCCTATAGAAGGAGCTGATTGAGATCTAGCTAATAAGACGCCGCCTGTGTTCCCAGCTTCCACTTCGACGCGGACACCAGG
>JAYMTA010004902.1:0-12068 GCA_036897625.1 Pelargonium cotyledonis
CTATAGGAGAGATAGCTCGAGGAGCACTTGGCCCTTCCATAACTCCAATTTGGGGTAGAGAAATTCTCAATACTAGAGATCCTCCATGTGTAACATGCCTACATCACGAATATGATTCAGTGGAAGACTCGCATGCTTTTGAATTCAATAAATCAGATATTATTGAACGTTCATTTTATTTCGGATCCTCCGAGCTACTATCAATTTGTAGGTTTGTGCCCCAACACTTGGATTCATGCTCAACAACGTTTAAGGCATTGGCGGCACGTTTGTGGCGATGTCATACAATTGCATTTCAGTTAAACCTTGAAGAAGAGACACGCTTGATGTACACCATGAATTTACGTGGCAAGTTTAACCCTGCCCTACCAATAGACTATTATGGTAACGTAGTTGCAACTCCATCGGTACTAAGTACAACAGGAAATGTTTCCCAGAGTTCGATAAAAAATGCATTGGAGATTGGGAAAGAGACTAAGAAAAAAGTTACTAAAGAGTAAATGCATTCACCGGCAGATTTTATAGTGGTAAGAGACCGCCCGTCAACCTATCTTGTGAGGTCCTTGGTTCTTTTTGATGTGAGGTGAATCGGGTTGGGTGATGTGGACTTTGGTTGGGGCCATCCAACCTATGTCGGGCCTGTTAAAATATTGTTGGAGGGGTGCGCGTATATGGTAGCATATAGGAACCAAAAAGAGGATGGGGTATTGGTATTTCTAAGTTTGCAAGCTCAAACAATGGAGAGATCAAAAAAAGAGCTGAGTAACATGTTGAATGTGAACTAAACAAACTCCACATAGGAAAAAAAACCTTTCTAGCTACTGCTCTCAACCTCATATCTTCTGGTTTCTTCTCCGGCGACAAGAGGCGCCGGAGAGGCCTCTTCCCCTCCTCCTCATTCTCTTAATCTCTCTCTTTTCTCCTTCTCTTTTTCTCAAACCCTCCTTTTGTTAATCCAGCAAGCTCCCATCTTTCTCAAATCTTCTCTTTCATTTCTAGCAACCTTTTTCAAACTTACCAATCCTTTGTACCTTCCAACCTTCGCTGGACTCCTCAGCCATCAAGTTTCACCATCATCTTCACTCCCACCAGCATCTCATATTTTGTCCGTGATGGCTGTGTTGTTTAATCTTACAACATGTCTTCAAGTTTCAACTCGGTGTTCTTCATTTCCGGTTCATCATCATCTGCAACCTTTCAATATCAACTTGGCGTTCCTCATTGCCGACGTCAAGATTTCGCTCTTTACTTTCACATCTTGCAGCCCTTCTCGTGGTGTTTGGATCGACATTACCAATTTCACAACATTCTTATGATGCTGTTCAACCGTTGGCGACCTTCCATCACCTCTCCGGCAACCTTCCGTCATCTCTCCGGCGACTTTTGGTTGTTTGGCTTTTACTTAGCATATCGGTTACTTCAATGGGTGCATTCATGGAATTTTGGGATAGGGAATCTCATGTGTCTCTTCCCTGTTAATTCATTATTCCTATCATTTACTTCTTTGGTTTTCTCTGGGTGGTTCTTTCATGTTCTCAAGGTGTTAAAAGGAGTTTTATCTTCTTTCAATGAAGCTTTTATGTTTCTCGTGTATGTATTTGTTTTATTGTTTCCTTCTTGAAAATATTAATAATAAAATAACTTTGCTTATATAAAATATTAAAAAAAAAAAAAAAACATGTTGAATGTGAACTTAACATTGGTATTTCATTTGTTAGTATGAATATTTTTGTTATTGTCTAGTTGATAATCGTCATGTGTCAACATGAAGTACTTGAAATAAACAAAATAAGCCTCATGTTTCTAAATCTATTTAAGAACAAACAGACATTGTAGAAACTCATCTTTCTCATTATACTTATAATCAACACACAGTTCTAAAATTAGGGAAACAATATGGAACTTTCATATGAGTCCATGCTTCAAACCAAGAAAGATGCGTTCACCTAAGCTAGAACATCCAATTTTTTTAATGAGAAAGAAGATCTGAGAACAAAAACACATCACTGTATGTGGTTCCTGAATCCTGAGGTACTTGTTGATCTGTATAGACGAGCTCGTCAAATGCAGATAAGAGGCTCGATGAGGTCTGACAATCCTCTCTAGGGTGACGAGTGCATGTATCTCAAAGAGGAAAAACTCAGGTGAGAGTGAGAGATCATGTGAGAATGATTTGTGATAGGAAAAACCCTAACAAAATGTGAGATCTAAGCAAAATATACAAATCCTACCAGTGATTACGAGCATTAATGCCAATTGAAACATCGTCTAAGAGGAGATTGAGATTGATCCCGTCAAGCTTTGGAAAATGAGATCGATTGCGTCGATGTACATACGATGGAGAAGAAGGAAAGTACAAGAAAGCTAAAGTGAAGCACATGTTTAAATAAATAAGGCGAAAATAGGGTTATTCATTAAACTACAGTTGACAACCGTGGGCTTAGTCTAGTACAGGCCCAAACATATCTACAGTTTATAACAGTGGTTGAAAGTCCAATTTGTTGTAGTGAGTGATAGATTGAGAGTTGATGATCAATATTAAATTTGCACTTATTTATATATTTGATTTTCTCATTGATAATAAAGAATTATATCATTGACTAAGCTTACTTAATAACATGCATGTGATGTGTGCATGCATTTGATTTATGTATTACTCAGCATTACTTTCAGCATGAAATATTAACGACAAAATTCCATGTCGTTATTCAATGTCGTCTAAGATAGCAACAGATCATCCTTTCAATTTTTATAGTCATTGTCCATTTTATTGAGTCAACATCATTTCCATTAGTTGTTGTTTAGAGCTTTGAATCAACGACAAATTTCCATTGCTTATTCCGTCCACTAAAAAAAAAAAATCAAAATTTCGACGACCTATTTCCGACAACTCTAAAACTACTCATGGGTGATATTTCAAAATTCCTATGGCTTTCCAAGACACGTTGACCATGACTTATTTATCAAGTTACTCTCTACGCTGAGACAAGGCCACCCAGATAGGTGAAACAGCCTCCCGAATCCAATGTGATTGTTCTTAAAGGATTTTGAAACCATTAGGAGGCTCGAATCATGAAATAACGATACGCCGACCGAGTCTGATTTTACAAGTTGTGCTCCGTTGTGACCCAAGATCACTCAGACATTAGAAACGACTATCTCATTCCAACAAACCAGATTCCAAAGCAATATGAGGTCATTTAGTTGTCCAAATCCCCTAAAAACGATTTATGTCATGGATAAGCCGCCCAAGTTGAATGTTTTCAAGACAAGCTTCAAGACGAACTAAGGACAATCGTACTTAAGGAACTACTTTATGAAGTTAATGTACCAAATCTCCATTACAAGCCCAGTTTTGGATATCAAGATCGATTATACAAGTATTTTCAATACACACTCAAGACTAACTGGACAATGGAAACGATATTTTTGAGGAAGACGTCAGAAACCTTTTGAGTTTATTTGACTGATCAAAACTCATTTCCAAGGATATTTGTTATTGTAGGACCCACATGGTGGGCCACTTCATCATGCTCCATCAATTCTAGAAGATGTGATTCAATCATTTTTCCAACACATCCCTCTTCCCATACGGCTTCGTCTACTGCACTTTGGGACATCTATAAGAGTTTGGGTGCTCGAGCTCGTGGAAACTGAGTTGATTGAAAAACTTCGTGTCATCAAGGCTTGCTCTTCCCGTCAATGATTTGTGCTTTTACGCTGGCTTCCTGCAACGTGTCTTCTATCTTGGAACATTCGAAGGGCTTCGGTGTAGCACAAAAGGCACCAGCTGCGATTCCTCATCAAAAAATCAAAGCCTAGTATAGTCTTTTTGCAGGGAAGTAAGCTTTAGTCAATCTCATCTTTCTCGGGCAACAGTTTCTAGAATCTTTTGTCGTTAAAGTTTGTGATCTCGCCATCTTCGGGTTGATTCAGAGACATTATTTCTTTGTAGGATTCACATTCTTTCTCTTTGTGCTCCTCCAATTATGAACCCAACTTTATAGTTTTTCTTGGGTTTTGGTCAATTTTTAGTTGTTAGTGTCTGCTGATGAATGTTCATGAGCCGTGTTCAGACTCAGAAAAATCTTTCTTTGAAGTTAAGTCAGAAAGTCTGGGAGGCACTTTGTTTGATTGTTTTTTGGCATATTTGATTGGTTCTTAATGCGCTTGTATGTCTTATGAGTTTCCAATTGTGTAGGACACAATTGTTCGGATTAAAAATTTTAGCTTTTCTATTTGATCCTCCTCTCCTTCTGTTCGTAATTCTATTTCATTTTTAGTTTGGAGTTCTTATCATATTTCTTGGGGTCTTTGTGGCAAATGGCCCAACTAAGACAAAAAATGACATAAATGACCCTCCTATTGAATAAATGAAGGAAATTGCCCTCCATATCAGAATCTATTGGCTTAATGCCACTAAGTGGCACTAAGGCCTTAATGCCACTTAGAGTGGCGTTAAGCCAATGGGTTCTGACATGGAGGGCCATTTCCTTCGTTTATTCAACGGGAGGGCCATTTATCCCATTTTTTGTCTCAATTGGATCATTTGGCACAAAAACCTTATTTCTTGTCTGGACGGACAGGATTTGGGTTCTTTTTGTCCTTTTTCAAGTTTTTTATACTTTCATTTGACTTTTGTGTTTTCTAATAAAATGTATTGTTTGATTATAAAAAGAAAAACTCATTCACATGCATAAAATGTATTATTCTCACGTCAGATATGAAATCTGAGCTTTCCCTGAAATTTTGCTTAATGGTGTGTTGTTTTGAGAGAGCACAGACTTATTCTCTAGTTCTCTTACTTGTTCAACCTCCAATGGCTCATTCAAAAATTCAACTAAGTGTGAACTTTGAGCAAGAGTTCAATGTCAAGATAAAAATTTAGTAATTGCATGTACTTTCTATTTAAGTTTTATTTTTTTCCGGTCAAATCGAATAAAACAATATGTATTAGTATTTAAAATTAAATGATGGAAATATTTGTGCTTGTAAATAATAAAATGGTTAATCAGTTTTACCTCCTCTGAAGTGAAATATTTTTTAGATTTAGATCCTGAACTCAAAACTATATATTTTTACCCCTTAAATTTTCAATTATTTTTTGCCTTCTAAACCGGATGTAGTAATTTGATGACCGTCACCTCACTCGTCCTCTCTCCGTCAGCTACCACATCACTATATAGCATCCACATCACCCACGGAGCGCCACGTCACCAATCAACCTCCATCATTAATGAAAAGATGCGTCATTTCAAATTGTATCAACAGATAGCATATCTTGTGGTCTACAAGGAAACGACGCCGCAGCTCCGGCGGCTCCATTTATCCGATCAATTTCCGGCGCATCCCTGAGCGCCAACAGTAGCACCACGCTCGATCGCGGCGCCTTCGAGATCGACCTCAATCCCCATTTTTCCATAAAAAGAGACTATAGTTAATGGCGAACTTACAAGAGTAGGGAGGTCAGAAACTGCAAACCAGTAGTGACCGGAGTGGCGAGGGAGGCAAGCAGAGATGGTCAGATGGAGAAAGAGAGCTGCTGCAAATCAAGAGGGTCAGAGCTGTTGCGAATCCGAAGCCGGAGCGATCACAATCCTGATTTTCTGTTTGATCGATGACCTTGTTCCGACTTGAGAAAATTTGGCGACGGTGGCGTTCCGGCTTCGGGTCAGATGGGGTTTCTGTCAGGGCCCATTAAGCGAGGGTTCGCGTCCATTCCGATTGATTGCAAGTTGTATTTAAGTTCTATGAAAAAGGGGTTTAAGAGCAAGCTCAACATGAGCTACTCCCATGGCGGAAACAAACCCTTGAAACTGGGATTGGTGAATTTATTACGGAGAGCGAATACGACAACAAACCCTGTAATAATTTGATAGTGATAAGAGTTAGAGAGTCCTGTAATAATTTGATTACTATTTTCCATCCTTCTGTATTCATTCTCTCTTTGAAGATTACCGTAATGGTAACTTTTTTTTATTTCTTGATCTCAGTCTTCTTACTTTAAATTGAGTAGTCTTTTCGCCCTCTCGAAGGTTGCTGATTGGGCAATTCTTTTCTCTTCTTTCTCATGTATTAGTTCGATTTATTGGAATAATTATTCGTATACATATCCGTATACATATCCGTATGACTCCAAGCTTGTACCAAATAGAACAGAATGAGATTGATATTGTTAGTTACTGATAGTGATAAGAATCAAAGAGTCATTTTATAATTTGGTTACTATCTCTAATTTATTATTTATAGGTTATTAGGCTCATTAGTCAGGGAGAATATTTTGGTTAGTTTTAGGTTATTTGTCAGGTTTCTCATCTCTTTGTAATCTTTCCTCTCTTTTGAAGATTACCAAATTGGTATTCTTTTCTCATTCTCGATCTCAGTATTCTTCTATAAACTGAGTACTCACTTCTCTCTCCGAAGGTTGCTAATTCGGCATCATTTTCTCTTTTTTATAATGTATTAGTTCGGATTCTTCATTAAAAGTGCAATATGTTCTTATACACATACCCGTATGATTCCAAGCTTGTACCAGAAGGCCGGTGATGATCATATGCAGATGGTGACTTCATAAGAATATCGTTGGGTTTTTGGGTGGAATTATGAATATTCAATGGTCCTGATGACATAGAGGCTATATGGTGATGTGGCGAGTGGTGATGTGGATGCTATATGGTGATATGGCAGCTAGCGTGGGAGGACGGGTGAGGTGGTAGTTATTAACTTGAGATTACCCGGTTTAGAGGGTTAAAATAAAAAAATTGAAACTTTAAAAACCAAAATCATAAGGTTTTAAGATCAGTGGCTAAATTCAAAAATTTCTCCAATCCAAGATAGTCAAAACTAATTAATTCATAGTAAAATAACATATTTCATATCATATCTTTATATTTCATTGGCTATTTTTTTCAATATTCCCAAAGAAAACACCACAAACTACTTGTGTGAGAATTTCAGTTTTTCCAAATACCGTAGGTCTCACTACACGAAAATGATCTTTGCCTACATTTATGGACCGTGTAATCACAACTTTCTACAATCTGGCAAGGTCCTTTTCCACCTACAATAGAAATTCATACAATATTATATAAATAGATAGAATAAAATATAGATAAAAAAATATTATTTTACTATACAAGGACTATAGATTCCTTACCAAGACTTATTGGTTGAGAAGGTGCCACTTGTGGATCGAATTGTTCTAAACTTAACGATCTTGATTGAGCGAAAAAAGCGAGATAAAGAATCAAAAGATTCAGAAATTGAAACTTCGCCGGAGCCATTCTTTTATCTCGATTTTCGTACAGTGTGACCTACAAATTATTTATACATTACTTATATTATATAACACCTCTATTTACATGTAAGTTTTTGAAAATATTCCATGTATTAGGAAAAAAAAACAATTATAGTTTGCAAGTGTGTGTCGTATTTAGCTTGCATTTGCACAAAATACAAGAAAAATATATATGTCTTTCACCTACTAAGTAAGAGATAAAACAATTGAGTTATAAATCCTTTCAGAAAAAAATCATTTGAGTTATATAAAGTAATAACCAAGAACTGAAATAGAAAATGACAAACCTAAATTTAAATATATAATTTAATTCCAAGTATATGTGTAGATGCTTTTGTGTAAACTATAACAAAGTTGAAATCTATTTTAATAATTCTCATTGTTTGAAAAGTGATGTCTAGTTTTCGTTTGTTGTTCCAATGATAATAAATGCATTTAAGGATATCAAAATTTTCTTAATTAAAATTTATTACAACGTTTTCATAAACATATTTAAATATCCAACGTTGCCCGAAAAAATGTAACCTTTAAAATTTTTCATGGATATCTCCTTAATAGAAAGATTTTTTTATTTGACAAACATCTTGATCATATAGATACATCATTCCGTTCATTGTGTTTTTTTTTTATCAGTAAAGAGTAACTTTTATTGAACAAAACCAAAAGGAAATTTAAATAAAAATACATAGAAAGTGCACTAAAACTATCTCAGACAAGAGATCGGATTAGCCACCCAAGAGTCGAAGCCGAAAGAGACATTAAAAGATGAGTCAATACAAGGAACTAATGACAATATAAAAGCCTGAATGCGAATAACCGTCTTCTCAACGGTATGATAGTTATCTTGAAAAACCAAATCATTGCGAGCAATCCAAATGAACCATAAAACCGCCAACCCAGTTGCTTCCCAAAGCCTTTGGCAAAGTTTGCTCACTTGACTTAAATGAGAGGGCCAAGACACCAACAGTAAGTAGCAAGAGTAATGAGAGATGGAGTACACACCCCACCATTCTAAAACTTTGGACCAAATTTTACAAGCCCATGAACATGTAAGCAGCAAGTGAGATGATGTCTCTCTACTGGAATCACAAAGCATACATATACATTTTGTGGATGCCGGCAAAATCTTCCGATGAACAAGGAAATCGAAACACGGAATGCTTTCGAGAGCCGCAAGCCATGCAAAACATTGCATTTTTGGTGGTATAAAAGCTCGGTAAATAACATTAAAAGCTTTGGACGATGAGAATTTACCCGAGTTGGCATGCTTCCAAACACAACGGTCCGGGACTGAAGCAGACAAATCATGGCCAGCGACTACCATGCGAAGAGACTCCAATAAATCGTGCTCCCATGGACGAAGCCGACGGCGAAAGAGAGAGCCGCCACTCAGCAGCCGGAGCTGATCCAGAACAGCCTAAACAGTGGCTGTTTTCACCTCAACGAGAAGGAACAGCCACGGGAACTGCTCCCGTAAATAGGTCTCGGCAGCCCACCGGTCCAGCCAAAACCGGCAGCAAAGGCCACTGCCAACTACCCACCTGATGGAGGCGGAACCAACCAGCTCAACAAAACCCGGAAAATGACGTAAGTCCATAATGGCTTTCACAACAGGTGACGGGTTATTCGCAGTCAATTCGTCCAAAGACCAAGAGGAAGATGACCATCCGTATTTCTCACAAAGAATCGACTTCCACAACGAACTCGATTGAGTCGAGAATCTCCACCACCACTTTGCTAAGAGACTAATATTGTTGGGAGAAAATTAGTTTGAGGGTATATGAAAAAGTGTTAGAAAGTATTGGGAGCTAAAGAAGTTGGAGACTATTTGTGAATAAGAAACTTTGATCGCTTTGAATATTTAGGGAGAACATCCTATTATTTGTTATAGAAACCTTTGTGATCAATATACCTCTATCATCTCTTAGGAGAAGCATGTTATCTTTTATGTGGATTTCATATCCTTTCTCTAGTAATTGCCCCAAGCTCAAAATATTGCTCTTCATGTTGGGCACGAAGTAAACATTTGAGATAAATTGATGACCTCCATTCTTTATGCGTATGAGGATCTTACCTTTTCCTTTGATCGATATCGTCCTATCGTCTCCAAATAGAACATCTCCTCTCACCGCTTCGTTGAGCTCCATGAACAAGCTTCTTTGTCCACACATCTGGTTGCTAGCACCGGTGTCAAGGTACCATTTATTCTCTTGGCCTCTGTCGTTGTCTTTGTAAGCGAGAAACAATGTCCCTTCTTCTTTCTTTTCTATTATGAAATTAGCCTTCTCTTGGACCTTCTTTGTAGATGTACACTCGGAAGCATAATGACCAAACTTGTTGCAATTGTAGCACTTAGTTTGAGGTTTTTCGTACCTTGACCAAGAGTTGTCTCTTCCGCGTCCACGTGTTGTTTGTATGTTTCGATATCTATCTCCATTGGAATTGTTGGAATAGTTGAAGCCGCATCTTCCTTCTCTTCCTTGACCACGTCCGCGTGCTTGACCACGTCCTCTTCCTCTTTGGCCTTGATCTTCATAATGGGTTTCTTCCATCAAGTTGAGTTGCATTAGTTGCTCCATGGCCTCCTTTCGGTTCTTTTTCCTCTTTTGTTTTTCCTTATAGGCTTGTAGAGAACCCATAAGTTGCTCCACCATCATCGTTTCTAGATCCTCAGTTTCTTCAATGGTTGTCACGATAAACTCAAAACTTGGAGTCAAAGTGCGAAGAATCTTCTCCATAACTTTTACTTCGCTAACTTCTTCATCATTTCTTCTCAATTGATTGACTACAACCAATACCCTCGAAAAATAATTGGTAATTGATTCAGATTCCTCCATGAATAAAAGTTCAAACTCACCTCTAAGATTTTGAAGACGAATCTTCTTAACTTGCTCAACTCCTTTGTTGCAAGTTTGAAGTTTCTCCCAAGCTTCTTTGGCCGTCGCACTTCCAATCTTCTCAAACGTATCTTCATCTACCGTTTGATAAATGAGGAAGAGAGCTTTCTTGTCCCTCTTTCGTGATTCCTTCAAGGCCTCCCTTTCGCCTTGGGTTAGAGAAGCATCATCTCGTTCTCTATGGCCTTTCTCAACTACCTCCCACACGTCTTGAGCTCCTAGTAACGCCTTCATCTTGATACTCCAATTATCGTAGTTACTCTTAGTGAGCATAGGAACTTGGAAGGGAACCATTCATCCTTGCGCCATTCTCTTCAAGACTCTTGAGACTTTGATACCACTTTGTTGGGAGAAAATTAGTTTGAGGGTATTTGGAAAAGTGTTAGAAAGTATTGGGAGCTAGAGAAGTTGGAGACTCTAAACTTTGATTCTTAACTTCATTCCAAATGGTAAAGATACAACCCTATTTATAATACTCTTAGGAAACCTCTAGACACAACCCCATTCTAGAGATCTCTCATTCTAGCCAACTATTATAGAGATTTCTCTAAACTACAAAATTATCCTACCAAGTACAAGAACATTCTAGATTAACTATTTAATACAAATAGGCCAAATACTAACTTGGTTAAGCCCAAAGCCCAAGGCCCATAAACTAAGGCTCAAATCAAGTTTATTTTCAACAAATATTTGCAATTTGGAGTTGACGAATACCAAGCCCGCCATGAACTCGCTTTTGAACAACTTGCTCCCATTTAATTTTACAAAATCCACGCTTCACGGAAGAACCCGACCAAAGAAATCGACGCTCAATAGTTTCAAGAGACGCAACGACTTTTTTCGGCGGTTTGAACATACACATTTAGAATAAGGGAAGTGATGTGAGGGCCGACTGAATAAGAGTTACTCTCCCGCCTAAGGAAAAATACTTGCATTGCCAAATAATGAGTTTCTTCCTATACTTCTTGATCACTCCGGACCAAGTGCTCAACAACCTCGGGTTCCCTCCCAATTTAAAGCCGAGATAAGTAATTGGAAAAGTGGCCGTGAGACAACCCAAATCAGCCGCTAGCTTGGATGATATGTCCAAAGGAATGGGTATACCAATGAGCCGTGATTTTTGATAATTAATTTTAAGACCCGAGGCAATTTCGAAAGCCCGCAAAACTCCCTTGATATGCAGAATAGAGGAATCCGACCCGGAGACATCCAAAAAAAGTATCGTATCATCCCCAAATTGAAGGTGCGAAAATCGATGTGTCACCAATCCGGACACCTCTAAACAAACCTTGAGACTCGGATTTATGAAGGAGTAAATGCAAGGCCTCGACAACTATAATAAAAAGGTACGGCGAGAGCGTGCAATCTTGTTTTTCTCCTTGGGACATTTTAAAATGGATAAAATACAGTTTACTCATATCAATTATCCACTTATTACACCTAACTCCTATTAATTTAGGTTTAAAACACTTAAACCCTATTATCTTGCCATTTAATAGAATCCTTTAAATTTTTTGATGGAAAAAATGCATCTCTCATCACATGTTAAACATGTGACTTCTTATTTTTCTGAAATCTCCAAAATACCCTTATTCATCTAATATTCAAAAACACAAAGAACAACGATTAACACTGAGATTCTGGTGTCGGAAACTTCATGTTTTTGAGGATACAGGCAAAATATGCAGTTTTCGGCATCCATAAACTTTATATATTGGCTGATTCTTCAAAATGTTGCCGAAAAATTTAAAAAAAAATGCAGCTTCCGACAAATATGAACTTTGTAATTAACAACAAAAAAACAACCACAAA
Source organism: Pelargonium cotyledonis (assembly GCA_036897625.1). Lineage (NCBI taxonomy): Eukaryota > Viridiplantae > Streptophyta > Magnoliopsida > Geraniales > Geraniaceae > Pelargonium > Pelargonium cotyledonis. Next base: position 12,007 of record JAYMTA010004902.1, read on the forward strand.
TTCATCAACAAATTCAACCCAACAACAAACAAACAAATTAAATCTAATAACAAATTCAATTT
>JAYMTA010004903.1:0-12067 GCA_036897625.1 Pelargonium cotyledonis
GGTCGTGAGTCGTAGGCTACTAAAGCCAGGCGGTCGTTGTGGCTCCATGAATGGGCTTCGATGACGTTGCAGCCGAGATCGGCTAAGGCGGCGGATATCTCGGAGAAGAGGCCGGGGCGGTCGGTGCCGGAGAGCTCGATGGCGGTGTGCTCGGAGAATTGGTCGGGCGGGAAGACCTTGTTGGTTAAGGTTGAGTTTGGGGAGTGAGACACCTCCTTGGTTGTACCTAGTGCCTACGTGGCATATGTCACTAAATGTTGTTACTTGACAAGCCTCTAGCTAGCAAAAATGAAAGAATATATATATATTTTTTTGGAGAATATAACTATACATAATTTTAAGGTAAAAACTCAATTTGGTTTTATTAACTTTTATGTTTGGATTTAATTTAGTTTGTGAACTTTTGTAACTCTAAATAGTTCATAAGTTTTTTTTTTTTAATTTAATTTGATTCATGAACTTATACAAGTAGTTATCATTTTGAGTTCATATTCGAAAGTTCATGGACTATATTGGGTCGAAACAAGTTTAAGAACAAAACTGGGTCCGAACACCAAGTATAGAGATCAAATTGAATTTTTTTATCTGATTTTTATTGTGTACTTGTTTGTGCACCTAAGTGTTCTCTTTATAAATAAAACTAAAATTCATTTAAAAAACTACCAAAACTCAAGTGAATGTGGTACCCTATGAATAACTCGAAAGCTATTTTCATTGTCATGCATGAATAAGTAATTGTAAGGGAAACATTAAACACACGAATAAATGCTCAAATAACAAGTCCGCGTCTCAAGATGATTAGTTATTTCACAATCAATCCGCCATATATTTGGACAAAATGTTTATGCATTTATTTGTGTACGCGAATCCATATTTGTACGTATGTATATGCAGATGTCGATGCTTAATTACCTGCTGGATATTATCAATTAGTTTCTGATCTGCGAGTTTGTTGCCATACGCATCTTTAACATGAAAAACTGCACACACATAAAAAAAACATTGAAAAAAACCCAACATACATAAATACAAATATGTATGTAAGTAATTTAGTGCATATATATTGTATAGGAATATAGTAGTATACGAACCATCCATGAACCATCCTGCATCGCATGAAATGTAGCTTTTGGCAATAATGAGATTAAGATCCGTCAAAACTTGGACAACTTCGAGGAGGAGACCCTGCTTGTTTACGCTATCTACCTTAACCACAGTGCAATCTTCCATGTACTCGTTGTCGATGCACACTCTACAACTATTTTTGTCATCAATATATATATCATTTACCATATCCAATCGTTAAGTACACATGTATATATATTCACCTACACCTTAGAGCTGGCCTATCGGGTTTCGGTTCGTGGCCCTGTTGCAGAGCCCTCACCCAAAAGTACTTATAATTTGATCGGTTTCAGGTACAGTTTCAATTTTTAGGCACAAAATGTGCTAAAATGTAATGTTTGTTTGATCCGGACCGAGAGTTGGTCGGGTCAAGGTCTGTTTGAACAAAAGTTGAGTACCCGCAGTTCGGCCCAAATTGTTAGTTCTACCTACATGCATTTAACAATATATTCGTCAAAACATTTGGTAAAAACCTCAATTTTGTCATGTACTCTTACATATGGACCCAATTTGCTCTCTCATATATATATATATATATATATTGAAATACATTGGTCCCTGAATATTCAAGTATGCATTTAAAATAGTCATTGACATTAGTTTTTGTCATTTTTCTTGTTAAATGGTTCGACGTGTAATTTAAAATATAAATATTTTTATTCATTAATTTTGCTGACGTGATGGTTTAGCTGTATTAAATATCTAACGTGACCAACACATGAAATGTCACATATAAACAAATTAAATTATTTTAAATCACACGTGAAACCTGTGAACAAAAGGAAAAAAAAAACACTCAACAAAAAAATTGACGAAAGCTAACAACAATGATCATTTTGAGTTTATATTTAAAAGTTCGGGCTCCAATTATGCAAAAATTCAAGTACCGAATTAGGGATTTCACCAAAATATTAATATCGATCTTACGTACGTCGGGCCATGAATCCTCTCTGGAAGACTATCGAATTCTGGATCGAAGTAAGGCCAAGAAATTTCCTTCATGCTGCATAACAGATCAAACACTAAATTAATGTTTAACAATGATCAAGAATTATTATGAAATTAATTAATATGATTAAGAGCCAATGATTAAATTAAAAGGTCATAACACAAATTGAGAATCAGGAGAGAACAAATTGAAGGGAGGCTCAGTTCTCTCTCTGTCTCTCTATATCTCTCTCTCTTAAAGAAAGAGGATTATAAAAAGAACAAAATGATTGGCTATTTGTTATTATATATATAAATATATATAGCATTGAGGATGAGAGGGTCATACATTGTTGCAATTGTGGGGTTCAAATTTAGTAGACTCAATAGGATTTGGCTTCAAATTAGGTTTTCTAAAAAATTCTTCAAAATGAATTGAAATTTATCACCCATGTTTTCATTGACTTGTTCAATATCCTTTGTTTTTCTTACACATAATCCTATGTTTTTGTCCAATTTTACACATCTTGTTCTATATTTGTCTTATTTATTAGATTTAATATTCTTCTAGTGTTTCAAGTTCATTTTTTAGTAAAATAATCTCAAGTGAAATTGGAATCTTCATTAGATTTGTAAATGATTTCTCAACCTTTTCGTATTAGGTTTACTCATGCAACTCAAAGTTCGTTTTTTGCACTTAAAACATGAACGAAGTTGTTTTTGGTGCTAAACATAAGACAATGTCGTTCGATACTGGACAATGTCATTTTCTAATGAGCAAACCAATTCAGAGACCAAGCCCGATAATGGGATAGTGTATTGGACATTGAACAATGTTGACTCCAAACGCTACCGTGGGGGACGTCGCTTCTACTACACACATGGGGAATCCATATTCCGTTGTGGTGCCCTCGCCTCATATAATGCATATCTTTATCAATACTTATTGCAAACTAATACGTTTTGACATATACTGAGATTGTGGATCTGTTAACAACCAAATTAGTTTATAAGAAGACGGGTTTGATTATCTAGTACTTGTGGGGTTCTCGATTTTGTCATTTGTTGGTGAACGTATATAGTTTCTGCTATATACGAGTATATTGAAACTCTATCAAAATTTTGGTAGATTATGTTTTCTTTAAAAAAAAAATCAAATAGATAAGATTTATAAATTCAAATCAAGTTCCAAATGAGTTATATTCGACGTCGGGATCTGAGGGTCAATCCAACTAATTATGTCTGATATAGAATCAGAGGTTGAACAAGAGCTCGAGCCACATAATTCGCAGATTCACTAATAAAGGATAAAACAAAACCATCAATACTACTCAAGATGAGCCAACCTTCTCTTAAAGTCAAACCAAAAACACCAATAAACTCCCCTTCGATCTAAATCATGTGGACCACTTCCTCCAACTCGATCTCCATAGCGACTTTATGCCGACCCCTCTCCGCCATCCAAAGGAGCACGCCCTTCAGCACAACCTCCCCAACTTCCGACTAGACAGACAATCACCCCAACCCACACGCCCACCAGCACCATCTTGAACCATCCACCCTCTCCTGCACCTACCCTCCGAATCAAGGGCGCCCCCCTGCACGTTCAGTTTCAAACGACCTCAAGGTGGAGCCAACCACCTCACCTCTCGATCTATATGTATATAAAATTGGAATGTCATGTCCAGTAAGCGTTACCAAACAAGCCCTTAGCTTTTGCTTGTAGATAACAAAACGAAACAGAGGCACAAACCAAACTAGACGAAACCAACACCAGCAGGCACAAATGGCTGCTCTGCTAAAATGCTATAAACCCTTAAATGCAATCCAATACTGCCCAATTCCTTACTCCTCTTTGCGACTGATTCGATTCTGTCCCCGGAGTTGCAGTTCTGTAAGCTTATCTCGGCCGTTGGCCGATCAGAGAAGCTCCTCTCAATCAAACGGTTCCCGGCCGCCGGCGAGCGCATCGTTGGAGCTGTGGCTGTACAATACCATGAGCAGGAAAAAGGAGCTGTTCAAGCCGAAACAGGAGGGCAAAGTGGGCATGTATGTGTGTGGAGTCACCGCATATGATCTCAGTCATATCGGCCATGCTCGTGTCTATGTCACTTTTGATGTGCTCTACAGGTCTCTCTATCTGTCCACATTTTAATTTCTTTGCTTAATTTGGATAATAAGTTTCTGTTTTGCTTCGATTTCTGTTTGGTTACTAAGAAAATTGAGAAGGGTGCAAACTTTATTTTGCACTTCTTTAATTCATGCATAAAGTTTTCATTTTGCTCTTATTTTCTGTTTGGTCGCTGAGAAAACTGAGGAGGGTTTAAATTTTCTAGCAATCTTTATCTTTTATTTCACTTTTTTTTCTTCTTCATTTGATTTCCAAATAGCAAAAAACATAGATTAGCAAGGCCAGGAAATTTCAGTTAGCCTTGGATGAATTGTGATGTATGTTCTCCGTGAGTTTATATAATGAAAGTTGGTTATAAGTAATTTGAGACGATGTCATGCTTATTGTGACCTTTTGCATCTGAACAATCTCTTTTAGATGCTAACTGAAGATTCTTGGTGTACAATGTTGGAAATTAGGCAGGTACTTTAGACACTTGGAATATGAAGTTCGCTATGTTCGCAATTTCACCGATGTTGATGATAAGGTTAGTTGATTAACCTGAAAATTACACTTTTTTCCATGCCTAACTAAAGAGATTGCTCAATATCTATGTTAATTTTCCTTGTATTAATTGTTGCTTTCATTCCTAGTGGGATAGTTCAGTTAATGGTGTATAATTGGCCGTGTTACATAAAGGTGTTTCTGTAGAATCATTCATCACGTATCTACACTTGTATACTTGGAGTTTGTATCTCTATTTGAGCTGAATGTTCTTACTCCTATTATCAACAGCTATAAGAAAATTTATATTGACAATTATGTGTTTGTGGCATCTCTTTCTTTAAGTTGCATATCGTAATTTTTATTTGAAATTTTGAAATGTGAAGGTTTGCATGCTATTCTTACTCGTTTACTTGATGTTATAACCTAAAACCTGAAAGTTTGTTGCTTATTCTCTTGACTTCCTTGTCTATGTATAAACCTGAACAGTTCATTTTATTACTAGTTTATCTATGTTACAATCTAAAAATTGGATGTTGTCTACAAACTGTTTTTCATGATATGACCAATTAAAGCTGATATCTTTTCAAATTATCTAGATAATAGGCAGAGCAAATCAAATGGGGGAGGATCCAATAAGTTTGAGTAATCGTTTCTGTGAAGAGTTCCATCAGGATATGATGCATCTTCATTGCCTGCCTCCATCTGTTGAACCACGCGTGTCAAGTCACATGCTTCAAATTATTGATATGATCAAGCAGGTATGTCAGTATAACTAATGCTTGAATTTTGTAGTACAAGAGTATATGTGTGAGACTATTCCCAACATGAATTTATGTTTGTACCATCTTTTGCCTTTTAACCCAGAGGTGAGATTAGATTGCTCATCACATGCGAATATTAGCCTTCCTAGAATTAGAGCCAGGCTTCAAAATTCTCCATTCTATGCAATCACTGAAGTTTGTAGTTATGCTTATTGAAGGTATATGGTAACTATGTTCTGAAGCAGCCTGGATATTCTTTCATAGCTTGAGGCTTTTCACGAAAGTGTTGTGGCTGACATAATAAAGTATTCACTGGATGGAGGTCTTATGTGATAAATGAAAGATTGTGACCAGATTTGCGATATTTTTGTAAACTTATGTTATTTTTCGGGCATCTTATCCCAAGTATTTCCATCATTTCCATTCAACATGAGCATGATAGAACCAGCAAAGCTATATTCTTTCTCTTTCACACACACACACTCACACGTGTGTGGGGGTGCACAATTTTGAGTTGTATAAGGATGCATTTCCTTCAAATTCTGTAATATACTGATTCTAATTTCTTTTTATGATATCTTTGGCAGATTCTTGATAATGGATGTGCATACATAATTGATGGGGATGTATACTTCTCTGTTGACAAATTTCCAGAATATGGACGATTATCTGGGCGAAAATTAGAAGATAATCGAGCTGGTGAGAGAGTTACTGTGGACACAAGGAAAAAAAATCCTGCTGATTTTGCTTTATGGAAAGTAAGTGTTCATTGCAACTTGAAAATTATGGTAATGGGCATGACTTTGTGATGAAGAATATAATCAAAATGTGAGATTAAAGAAATCGTACTTTGTCTTTCCTCTGACTGAACCTGCCTGGCTTTTAGCAAGTCCAAATTAATACAGTTAGTCTAAAGGAGTCTGATTTGTTTGTGCTGTAGCAGAACATACTTACTAGAACCAAACCATAGAAAAATGGAATTTTTTTATTGCCTTTCTATCACCTGAATTTGCCTTTATATTATCAGGTCTAACTAATATATGTACTCCAAATGAGTCTAGTTTATGTATTCGTATCTGCCTGTATGCAAATGCATGCTACACTTTGGTTAACATGGAAATGTGGACCAGCCACCTAGGTATTAGTGTTTTTATTTCATTTTATAGAAATCTGCTTCAGTATTATCATGCAGTAACTTTCTGCAATAAAGGAGTTCTGACAAGAAAAAAGATAGATCTATGGCTTCCTGGACATTGACCATTGTATCTTTTGTGCGGTTTAGATGGTAATTGTTCTTTTTTCTGATCAACTGTGTTCGCTAACTTGGTTATTTGGAGCAGGTGCATGGTTAAACATTTGTTTTTGTCTCTGTTTGTCACTGATATAGTACTATATTTAGTAGTTACCTTACAAAAGTGTCATGAGATTTTGCAGTCTGCAAAAGAAGGTGAGCCCTTTTGGGAGAGTCCATGGGGACCTGGAAGACCTGGCTGGCATATTGAGTGTAGTGCCATGAGTGCAGCTTATCTGGGTTACTCGTTTGATGTACATGGTGGGGGAATGGACCTTGTATTTCCTCATCATGAAAATGAAATTGCACAGAGCTGTGCTGCTTGTGACCAGAGTAATATAAGCTACTGGATACACAATGGCTTTGTCACCATTGACTCAGAGAAAATGTCAAAATCCCTTGGAAATTTCTTCACAATTCGGCAGGTATAAGATTTGACACCGCTGTACTTTTAAATCATTGGTAGACTTTTAGTTTATGCTAATTTTGTTTTATAGAAACTGATTTTCTTATTTGATTCGAGTACCTTTTGATTCAGTACTAGCTTTGATATGATTCTTACCTAAAAACCATGCCTTTTCCCAGGTAATAGACCTTTACCATCCTCTAGCCTTAAGACTTTTCTTAATGGGGACCCACTATCGTTCTTCAATCAATTACTCTGATTCACAACTTGAATCTGCATCTGAACGTATTTTCTATATCTATCAGGTAACGAAAAACTCATTTCCCTTGGAAAAAATATAAGAGAAGACTCTCTTTCTTTAAACGATAACATGCAATATATGGTGTTTGATTCCTTGTGATTGAATTGATTGCAGACATTACATGATTGCGAAAATGCTTTGAGCCTGCATGATTTGGCCACACCAGAGAAATCCATCCCACCTGACACAGTAAATTGCATCAACAAATTCCATAATGAATTTGTAACCTCAATGTCTGATGATCTTCACACACCTGTTGTTTTTGCTGCATTATCTGACCCTTTAAAGGTCATAAATGATCTACTTCATACTCGCAAGGTATAAGCTTCTTGATGCAACATATTTTATGTATATTAACATGAAGTTCATTATATTATGACTATATTTCTCAAGTAACGAGAGTGGTATTGTATGATATAATTTAGAATGAGGATGTCAATATAATAGTGAGAAAGAAGCCGAATCGTAAATGTGTGCATTTAGCCTGAAACTACATTGTTAGTGTTCTTTGTATCAAACCAAATTGATGCCCTGCTTTTGCAGAAAAAATATAATAGATATTCATGAATTCTTATTATACACTAATAACCTCCACGGGAGACACTTGAGTCCTAGCAAATGATGTAAAGTACGTCAAAGTTATTTATTTATTGTGTCTCATTAAAACTATATATAATCCTTACAGGGTGTGAAAAAAAAATCTCATAGTATATTGGAGTTGTTTATGTATGCCTTAGATTTAGCGTTAATCTAGGCTATTTCCTATTTAATTTTGAATCAACTCTAGTAATGCCTTATATAAAGGGAATCTTTTCTACATGAACATTAACTAGAGCCTTTCATATGTTCTGTACAGGGGAAGAAGCAACAGTTCAGAATGGAATCCCTGGCAGCTCTGGAGAAAACAATCAGGAATGTGCTGATTGTTTTAGGACTGTTGCCCACAAGTTACTCTGAGGTAATATTGCTGTTAGGAGATCAGTCCTTGTTGCATTATGCCAAGATCTCATCCTTTGACAATTAACTACAAATGGAACCCTAATATTTTAGGAGTACAAGTGTAGTTTTTTTTTTGCTACGTCCCAAAATAAGGGTCCATGCTTCTATGGTACCTTTTTAAGCTTTGGTGTCTCCACTTTCTCTGGTTTCTGATTTATTTAGTTCTGCTTACTCAATTAGTTCTTGATAATTGAATAGCACTTGGCATGTAGTGTCAAAAACTTTCATAGTTTCTATCATGAGTTGTATGCATATTTTGTGGTCTATAATTATTTTCTTGATGCAGGTTTTACAGCAGTTGAGGGAAAAGGCTCTGAAGCGTGCAAAGTTAAGTGAAGATCAAGTTATGCAGAAGATTGAAGCAAGGAATGAAGCAAGAAAGAACAAAGAGTATGAAAAGTCAGATGCTATTAGGAAAGAATTGGCTGCAGTCGGACTTGCTCTCATGGATAGCCCGGAAGGAACAACTTGGAGACCAACCACCCCATCTGCACTGCAAGAGCAGCAAGTTACTGCAACTTGAATGGCTTCCATGTTCCCGTAATTATGATTTTGTGGAAGAGAGTTTACCTCCTGAAGAAGGATTTGGGGGTGCTGTCCTATGTATGGGCCAGAGATAAAGCTCTGATTGGAAAGTCCGTTGGGCATATCAGAAGTTTTGCAGCCAAGTAATGATTTGATAAAATTGCATATTAGCTATGTTATTCGTAGGAGAATGTTTTAATTTCTCAATATGCTCTTTAGTCATGATAAATTGTCATTATGCACAGAGTTAGCATTACTAAACTTAGTGGACAATGAGATATTGTTCAGCTTTTGCCTTGCAAAATTTGAAAAAAAAGAGAGAAAACAGGCGTGGAAGGAGGAAATTTTGACATTATTGTAGACTAACTACTTGTACATTTATTATTGATCTTTAGCTAAATTACTTTTGACATGATTGGCTTTTTTTGTTTGACGCATGTATTCTCAATGATCACTGTCACTTTATGGAGCTCTTGCAATGATTTTATGTTATTCATATGCATTATATATTAATATTTGAATAATGTCCAAGAGAATAGTAATTCCCCTAAGTGTCTGGTTGCTTGGGTTTTAATTTAGAGAAGCTTGATCTAGTTCTAGTTGTTATGTTTTTCTTGCTTGGATATTTCATGCAATCTAAAAGCCTATCTGGGATGGCTTTCTTTAGGAAGAGCCTTGGGGCGAATTCAGTTTAATTTATAACTCTAACACTTGACTCTCAGGTCATTGCTTTTGTGTCTCTTGTTTCAGGTTTTAGGCGATCTTCTTAGAGATGGGTCTAGAAGATCACATGGATGGAGCATTGTAGCAAGTTGCATCACTGAGCTAAAGACATGCCTCTGTAACTATCTTGACTAGTTTGATTTCATATTAATTGTTTATTGCTAAATGAAAATAGTTTTATTGCAAATGCTTGCGAAACATAATGTTCAGTTGTATGCTAGATATTATTCCTTGTCTAGTTTTTGCCATGTCTATTTTACAATGCAATCTTGAATCAGCTTGAACCATTATGCTAAATTCTAGTAAGTAGTGACTTATTCTGTGTATTTTTCTTCTTCCTACATGACAATCAGGCATCAGCAAACCCCTTCCTAATACTTTGGAATTTAGACCTGTACAAGTGAGAAATAGAGTGGACCTGTTTTCTGTTTCCTTCACTCTTATTGCCAAACCTATCTACAGGCTGTAAGATTGATACTTGGAACATGAGCAAATACAATAGAGAAAGGTGCAATGATAATTGGATCTGATAAGCTCGTGCTTATTGGCTCCAAGGGAGGTATTCTACCTGATGAACTTATTGATAGTACTTTCCCATTTAGAAGCATTGTTTGACTGTGCAAGTTTCCATCTTTGGCTGTTAAGTGATACTCTTCTCTTATTTATGTTTTCACCAATTATAGAACTTTGAGGGATTGCATCAAATTTCTCTCCGTTAGTTGGCTGTTGTTGTCGCAAAGTCAAAGTATCATTGCTGGAATCATTTTCAGTCATGATATGGACTCTAACCCTAGTGTTACCATCAAGATTGATCAAAAGCAATGTGATTCCTTGCTGCAATGATGTAGATCCACTGTGTTAGATTAGTATATCGTATTTTCATGTCAATTTAAGACTACATACAGAATTCTTTGAACAGTGAGCATGGGCACGAATTTTTCCAGTCCCAGAGAAGGTTGTGTGGAGAACACTGCTTCCCATTAAGCGATGCCAAAGAAGTGCACTGCAATATGAAATTAGAAGTTAAACTAAATGTGTAGCTGTTTATGTTTTCGAGCAATGATAGATAATTGGTCATGGGCATGCACATATTGATTCATATAGGAATATATCATTATGATTGTCCTTGATTTAAGACCAGGAAAGATATATGTCCTTGCCATGCATGTGCAATTTTTCAAGATCATCTTTGGTATTGAAGCAGAGATTTTCTGTTAGGTACCTGATTTTGTTGGTGAAAGATTTCAGGGTTCTATACCTAACATTTAAGTGAAGAATCAGGAGGACAATCCATGTTGCATTGAATCAGAATTTTGTATTTCCCGTATTTCTTTCCCTTACTCATTTATCCCATGTACTTTGATAATAAAGAATCGCATCTGTAGTAATCTGGGTTTGGGGCAAAGGTGGCAGCGTTCAGTAGACCATAGTTTCCACCAATCAATGTTTGTCTACAATATGTTTTGGTGTCCTAAGATGATGCCATTCCAAGCTGATCTAACTACCTGTTCTTAAAGGTGTATCAGTCTCTAGTCCTAACCACATTATTGAAGCGTAAATGCAAAAGCTGTTAGATGGTCAGTCTCTAGTTTTGCTCTATGCTTTTTTCTTTCTGCATATTTCTCTTTTGGAATTTCGCATTATATGAGTGGATATGTTTAAATAAGAAAATGTTAGTGGAATTGATGAGTGATTTATAATGATTAAAAGATCTTAGTACCATGATCTGACGTGACATTGACATGGACAAGCAACCTTGTGAGAAACCCAGTAACTGTGAGCTGTTTTTAACGAACTCAGTGCACGCTTCTTGTATTCCCTCTCCTCCGAATATGACTCTGTCCTGTAAGATTCCGCCCATTCTCACTTTCAAGGGAGAAAAAGCTGTGATACAAACACAAGTGTATGTAGTTCATACAAATGCAGATTATATCATCTAAAGTAACCTTTGTATTGAGATATGTACGGTGTCTGATATATTTTGTACCTTTGATGGCATTTAACAGAATTGGGCTGCTGAGATCCTGCAGAGAAGAAGATGAAGAAGAAAAGTGACGACAAAGAAGAGGAGGCTGAGAAGAAAGATTTGAATGATAGAGGTAGATGTGCACTGAGCTCACCAGATTGAGAAGACCATTTGTGCCCCAGCTACAGGTACCGTAATCGCATTTATCAGGTGGCCACCAATCCAAGGTGGTACAAATGAAATCATCATCAGTTGTTGCCATGGCAGCTGTGCCATCAATATGGAGAAAAGCAGAAAAGCAGCAACAGAATAATCAGCCTGAACATCGTCACCTTATGCGCCCAACGACCTTTGCATCAGTTTCTGAGAAGAGAGAGAGAGAGAGAGAGAGAGAGAGAGAGAGAGAGAGAGAGAGAGAAAAAGAAG
>JAYMTA010004904.1:0-12067 GCA_036897625.1 Pelargonium cotyledonis
AAAATTAAATATTAATATTGTTATTATTATGTATTAAAAAATCATTATATCATTACCACGTCAGCCCTAAATGTAATAAACATATTTTTTTAATTGTCATTTTAATGGCTCCGTTAACGTTTTTGACATAATGTCCTGACGGGGCTCAGTTTTATAAACGGTTGGACTAAAGTGACACTTTAACTATTTTTGGGGCTACAACGACACAATTTAAAGGTCAGGTGTTAAAACAGCACAAATTGGATAGGTCAAGGTCTAAAATAGACTTTTCTTCCAAGATAATAGGACAACCCAATCATGAAATAGATGATTGTATCGGCATGAAAATGAGATTGAAATTAGAGTCCGATAAGGACGAGACTAAGCATATACATATCTCAACTTACTGGAAAAAAAATGAAGACTTTAGAGGAAGAAAAGAACTCCAATAAAGACATTAAAGAACATCAAAACCAAAATACCAAATGAAAGGAAGATAAAATAATCATAACACTAGTACACAACATTTACTACATATGTCAAACATGACAAGATTGTTAAAAAAATGATGCACAATTGGTAATTGTATTTGCGTTTCAAAGTAATAAATGAGTTCCTTAGGAGCTTGGGATTGAATTCTCATAAATTACGATAGACTATTTGATGGAACACTTAATGAACTCAACAACACTAATAGAATTGAATTTTTTTTTATAAGTAAGCGGTAACTTTTATTTATCACAACCCGATGACTAAAATAAAAGTACAAAGATTAAAAACAAAAGAGAAACCAAGCTAACCCGTCGAACTCAAAGCGAGAGACGGGTTAGACGTCCAGGAACTAAAGGATAAAGAGGCCCCAATTGATACATCAAAACAATGCAATAACGAAAAACTGAAACTTTGAATACGCAAGATGGTGTCGGGGATGGACGGATGCTTGTCATGGAAAATTAAGTCATTGCGAGCGAGCCAAGTATGCCAAAGCACGAGAAGGCTAATTGAGTCCCAAACTCGTTGAGCAATCTTACCACCGGAGTAGATTGACCCCCATGAACAAATTAAGCTAAAACAGTCCACTGCCAATGGAGAACAAACACCCCACCAAAGCATAATGCCATACCAGATTTTGCAAGCCCATGAACATAAAACAAGAAGATGGGGGCAGGTTTCATCAGCATTATCACACAATCTACAAGACAACACCGTACCTTGCGGGAGCACGCCACGATGAACAAGAAACACAGTGCAAGGAATGCTTTCGAGATGCGGCAAGCCACCCAAAACATTGAATCTTCGGCGGGACGGCATGCCTCCAAATTGCCTTGTGGCACACGAAACGAACATGGGGCGTTTGAGAATACAAAATGTCAAAGGCGCGCTTGGTCGAGAACCAGCCAGAACTCGACAGCCCCCAAACGAGTCTGTCCGGCGAAGAAGCAGTGATCACCACGTCGGCCAAAAGCCGCAGCAAGGTCTAGGTCGGAGTCGAACGGAGGTCGGAGTCGAACGGAGTGCGGCCAGCATAAAGGCAACTGAACTATCTTTAAAGTTACAGATAGAATAAAGTCTTGCAAATTTAACCTTGAGTTTACAATCCGAAATCCACAAATCGGTCCAGAATTTTATGGAGAACCCATTACCAAGGGTCCAACGGAAAGCACCCTCACCCACAACATCTAAGAAACCCGGGAGGTGACGCAGGTCTAAAATGGAAGCCATGATCGGAGATAGGCTGGAGGACTTGAGCGAATGGAGTGACCAAGAATCAGGATGCCAATTATATTTAGCACAAAGTAAATTCTTCTAGAGCGAGTTTGGTTGAGAAGCAAAGCGCCACCACCATTTAGCCATTAAGCTCACATTTGCAAGGTGCAATTGCCTAATGCCGAGACCCCCATGATGACGCTTCAGCAAAACTGTCTCCCAACGGACTTTACAAAGTCCTCTGTTACCCGAAGAAGAGCTCCACAAAAATTTACGCTCAATTGCCTCAAGGGAAGCGATCACTTGTTTCGGAGCCCGAAACAATGATATGTAGAACAACGGAAGCGACTGAAGAGCGGCACGAATTAATAATAATCGACCTCCCAAAGAGATATATTTGGTTTGCCAAAGAGAAAGTCGACCTCTGAACTTTTCAATAATACCATTCCACGTGCTAACACGACGAGGATTAGTGAAAGGGAGGGAACAACCGAGCACCCAAGCTGCTCTGCCAACAGTTGGGCGCGATCCGAAGCTAAATGGATACCGACCAGCTTTGATTTAGTATAATTTATCGACAAGCTCAAAGTGATTTCAAAGCCACGAAGAATTCCCTTCAGATTCGTGATCGAGTTTGCCGAGTTGGATAGGTCCAGAAACAAGATTGTATCGTCAGCAAACTGCAAATGTGAGACGGAATAAGAGCCAAGTTTGATTCCCACAATACGACAAGCATCCTCGGCCCGAGCAAGCAAAAGATGAAGAGCCTCCGCTACTATGATAAACAGGTGCGGAGACATGGGGCACCCCTGTTTGACACCCTGACTACAATCGAAATCACTCGAGGTAGATCCATTTACAAGCACCGAGATAGAGGAACGAAGACAACATTGCACCTAAAACCAAAATTGTGTCCCGAAACCCATACCTGACATGCATGCATCAATGAACGACCAATCTAACCTGTCGAAAGCTTGCTGGAAATCAAGCTTTAAAATAGCTAAGGGCGTTCGGGATCGGCGAGCTGAATGAATGACCTTGTCGGCAATAAGGACGCTATCCAAAATCTGACGGTCTTTAATGAATGTGCTCTGAACCTCACTGATTAAAGAACCGATAAAAGGTTTCATGCGATTAGCGAGGATTTTGGTGATCACCTTGTAAGGATCCGATACGAGACTAATTGGGCGAAAATCATTGAAACCCTGGGGTGAAGAGACCTTAGGAATCAAGGTTAAAAATATCGAATTTAAGCCTTTGCCAAGAGAACCTGTCGCAAAGAAACTTTGAACAAAGGAGTACAGCTCAGGCGAGATAATTGACCAACAAGATTGAAAAATTTTCATGCTGAAACCGTCCGGACCTGGTGCTTTTGATCCATCAAAATTAAAAACCACTTCTCTGACCTCATCCAAAGTACCCAGCCACTCAAGATGATCTCTAGCAGCGACATTGAGGGTCTTGAAATTCAAACCTTCAATGGTGGGACGGTCCAGTTGCGATGAAGTTAGGCGTTCCTTGAAAAAAGAATAGGCCATAGACTTAACAATTTTTGGATTAGACACCCAATGCTCACCATTTTGAATTCCCGTGATGCGATTCCTTGCTTGTCGAAAAGAGGCTAACCTGTGGAAATAACCCGTATTACGATCACCCTCCGATAACCATCGCGAACGAGACTTTTGCTTCCAAAAACTACCGAGCGCTCGCGAAGATGTGTGCAAATCAGAAATGAGGGAGGCACGGTGCAACCGATCCGCCTCAGTTAAAGTTCCAGCTTCAGCAAGAAGGTCTAAGGCATTGATAGCCTTTTCTAAGTTTGAAACAGTGGTGCCTAAGTGCCCATAAGTATTTAAATTCTAGTCACGAAGAACCCCCTTTAAGTGACGAAGCTTAGCCTAGAGACGATAACACGGCCTACCCTCAAAGTCGGCCGAGTCCCATGCTTGTGATACAGTGTCAAAAAAAGATTCATGGCTGACCCAACAATTAAAAAACTTAAATGGGCGAGGCCCCCAATCGACTTGCTCAACCGATAGGAGAATGGGGCAATGATCCGAGCAACCACGATTTAGACCTGATTGCGAAAGGGAGTCCAAACCCGTGGGCCAATGGGAGAAAATGAGGATTCGATCCAAGCGGCTTGCTGCATCAGGACCATACCAGGTAAAACGGCGACCCCGAAGCGGCAAGTCAATAAGCTCACAACTATCTATAAAATTATTGAAATCCTGCATCGACCCAAAGCTTGCGATACCACTACTACGTTCCGAGCTAACCCTGACACAATTAAAATCCCCGGCAATAATACAAGGAAAACTAGAGTCCATGATCAGAGAACTTAATCTAGACCAAAGCGCGGCTTTATCGGCGTCAAGAATGGGGGCATACATATTAAACAAAACGCAAGTGCAACTGAAAGGCGACCACTGGCCTGTTAAGGCAATGAAATTACTATCCACCACTGACGAAGAGACGGAGAAAATAGTCGAATCCCAAAATGATATTAGACCACCTGAACGGCCTATAGAAGGCGAGAAAGCAAACTCCATGGAAGAGACATGCCAAAATGATTTGGCATGGAAAGAAGAAAGGTCTTGGAGCTTAGATTCCTGGACGAAAACAATAGATGGTTTGTGCTTTCCAATGAGGGACCTGACCTTATCCCTCTTATGTTGAGCTGCCGTACCGCGGATGTTCCAAGATAAGAGCGACATCCGCGCACGACAGCCAAAGGAAGCGGAGATTATCGATGAGAAGAGGCAACTTCCATAACACGAAGCTGCTCTATGATTGATTCTTCCGAACCCGATGCCGTAATACCCAGGTCTTCGCAAACCTTCCAAGTTGCAAGGCCCGTGTCTAGGGCGTGGCTTGAGGTCTATTCGCAGGCGAACGCTTTCCTGTAATTACTTGACGAGGCGGCAACAAGTTCTACAGCAATGGTTGTTTGAGCGCTGGAGGGTGTAGAGCTGATAAGGAGGGAGCCTTGTGACCTAAATCTGCATGGGCAATAGGTAACGTGTTATGCATGGAAACAGGTGCGGGTGGGCCAGTGTATTGCTGTGGGTTATTGTCCGCATTGGGCTATTTTTTTGGAACATCATTGGGCCTAGAATTAGGCCCAGTATGGGAAAGATTTGCTTCATCTGTTGCCACAAAATTTTCACTGTGGTGAGAGTGATGGTGGGGCTGTCCGGCGGTTTAGATACAGAGGGGTCAGGCGAACAGTGATAAGACGGGAAGAAAGGTAATTCAGAGCAATCAGAGATATGCACATCGAAAATATTTTGACCAACTTTAAGACCAATCATCTGGGAGATTTGAGGAAACCTAGAGACATGAACCAGGAAGTGAGCTTGATCAAGCGAATGCCCTGAATCGAAAGCAGGATAGATAAGAATGAGCTCCCCAAAGAGCTTAGCAATGCTTTGAATTGAGTTTGAGTGCCAAGCATGGAAAGGGATCCCACGAGCCGTTAACCAACAATAACGACCCCCGGTACGCTTAAGGCGATTCCAATCGTAGAAAGCAATGAACCAACGCGATAACCAATCCCATTTGGATTCAATCAAGGAGTGCAGAAGTTTCTCATTAGTAAAACCCAGAATGAAGACCTGACAAGTTAAGAAATGGACTGTTATACCCACAGGCCCATCGCGATTCAAAGCTTCATGAAAAGAGTCAGCAGTAACCCAAGATCGAGAAACAGCGAAGATGCTCCAATGTAGTTTTCCCAAAAGTGAACGGGAAGAAAAACCTAAGCACTGTTGCAATATGGGCGATGGCTGGTTTTCTAATTTCGTAGGTCGTGGCTCTGGCATGGTCTTGCTTGCCTGGGAAGTAACAGGTTGCGGCTTTGGAGAGGGTTTGGAGCCAGAAGAGGTTCTCTTACGATTGTCGTACGCCCATTTGACAAATAACCTACGGTCCATTAGCGAGGTGCCATCCAACAATCCAATGACTTTGTCAGCCTCCTCTCTCAACGCGAAGGAGACGAAACCAAAACGGTGGCCAAACCCGTTAGGGTTTCTCGGCAAGTAGCAATGGATCACAGCAGCGTATTTGTCAAAAATCTTTCTCAGCCAATCTGGATCGATGCTTGGAGGGAGATTACCAACATACACTGTAAACCGGTCAAAGCGTTGAGGCGTAGAGTGGGGCTTTGCTGATTGGCGGTGATCCTGTTGCGGTGCAATACCAGACTGAATGGGGCGGCGGTGATTCAGCTGACGGCTGGTTTGGCGGCTAGGGTTTTGTCGGCGCATGGCTGGTTAACAAAAAAAAAAATATGGCGACTGAACGGGGCGGCGGTGATTCGGCTAGGGGAAAAAAAGAGCCTAATAGAATTGAAATAAATCTTGTAATTAAATCAAAAGTTGTGATGTTTGTGAAACAAGTAAAATAAATGTTCACTTGTACCGTGCAGTTTGCTGGCATGAGTTGAAATGGTGAACCAACCAAAGCTAAGAAGGGAGCTGAGAAAAATGCTGTCTTTGCAATGTGGAGCTTGCCTCAAGTAATTAATGTTGTATATTTACTCTTCAATACTCATGAACATATATTCTAACAAACTCAACATACTAACAAACTTATTATATTTTTTTGTTTTGCTAATTAAGATCAGTGAAAAAGAGAAGGCAAAAACAACAAATTTCGATGGTTGCTCTCAACACCGACGAAGCTCCGGTGTCCACAACTCAGGAAGAAGATGACCAACTGTCACGTTCCACTGAAAAAGTGAAGCATGGAACCGTGGTTGACATTGAGATGGTAAAGGTAGATGATGGGGATCAGGATATGAGAGACGTAAATGGTGAGGATACATCCCTACATTAGGAAGACATGTCAAGGTTATCTTTCAAGGAGAAGTTAATGATCTTCGAGAAGAGGAAGGAAGAAAGGAAGAAGGAGTTGAAGGAGCGGTTTCCCGATGAAGACCCCATTGCACACTTTGAGCACCAAAGTTGTCCTGCTGTCAAGTTCCCAGAAAAGATGAGGGAGCGACTGAGTCGAGAATGGAAAGATTGCTTGATCATCAAGCTCCTAGGATGTAACCTGGGATGGCGAACTATGTTTGATAGGACTTCCCGGCTATGGAACCCACATGGGGACTATGATCTGATTCCTCTAGTGGATGGTTATTATGCGGCAAAATTCCAATTGTTTCAAGATTATAAGCATGTGATGGAGGAGAGCCCGTGGATGATATTTTCGTCAATGGATCCCTAGATTTAGGCCATCAGCAGATACCATTGACAAAACTCTGGTCTGGATTAGGTTCCCTGGTTTACCTCTCGATTACTATGATGAGGACTCTCTCTTAGATGTTGCTAGAGTTGTGGGTAGGCCTATCAAAGTAGATGTGAGTACTCGAATGGCCTCCAGGGGGCATTTCACCCGAGTGTGCGTCGAAGTAGATTTGAGTCGGCCTTTGGTTTCCCGAATTTGGTGGGATGAAGAGTGGCAGACGGTAGCTTATGAAGACCTGAACATGATTTGTTTTGAATGCGGAAGGGCCGGACATAAGGAAAAAGAGTGCCAATTCGCGGTATCCAGGGTTGAGGTGTAGATTCTGGTGGAGCGGATGTTGCTTGATGGACCATCAGAGAAGGCGCCGGAGAATTTTATGGCTGATGCTCCAGCGGAGACGCCGGCTGTTGCTGAACGGCAAGAATCGGAAAAGGTGGCAGAAAATAAGGGGTCCGATAACTTTGGACCTTGGATGGTGGTCCCAAGGCGCGGATCTCTGCAGAATCCCAAAGCTAAGTCAACGGATAAGGATGGAAACAAATCAAAGAATTATCGAGACGTATCAGGTTCACGTTTCTCGGATCTGGAAAAGGCGGATGAAGTGTTTGAGTATGGAAAGAGTACGTTGCATGGAGGTGATATAGCAAAAGTCAAATGAAATGAAGACAAACGAGTCTGGAGTGACTTCCACTGGGCCGAAAACTGTTGTTAAAAAAATGGGCCGGCTGTTTAATTGCAAAGCCCAATCTGCTTCAACCCACAAAAAATAATGGCAGCCCAAATGGGGCAAATATTATTTTGACTCAGTCAAAATTAGTAAACGAGAACAAGGGGATGGGCAAATTACCGGTATTGGAGAAAGAGAACCAGAATCCGATGCCGGGATTGAGTTCCAGATGTGCGATGGGCGGAGGACGAGGCCGTGGCGGTCGGAGCTACACCGGTATGGACAAGACTTCGTGAATCACAGCAGGGAGCTTGGCCGGGTTATCAGGTTTCAGAAGTAGCAGTGATGGTGAGCACGGGGTGCATGAGCAGTCGTCAGAGATGGCGGCTGCACTCCTGAAGGCGGGTATATCCTTGGATGAGAAGATTAAGGCTTATCTTGGGATCACAGATTCAGCTCCTTGTGAAGCTTCCATGTTGGCCAAGGTTGGGTTTGGCTCGACCCAACAATCCAAGTAAGTTTTTACAATGAATTGTATTTTCTGGAACTGTAGGGGTCTAGGATCCCGGTCCAGAAGGAATGTGGTGCGTGACTTGGCTAGAAATCACAAGGTAGATGTGTTGATTTTGTTCGAAACTCAGATTGGGAATTCGAAAGTTGATTCGGTTATTAGGCAGTTGAGGTTTGCTAATTGGTTTGTGGTGAATGTCGTGGGAAATTCAGGTGGAATTTGGTGTTTATGGAAGAATGGGAATATGGATTTTCGGGTGTTGGGGGCTGAAAACCAAATTGTGCATCTTGAGGTTAATGATCATAAAAGGGGTGCTTGGGTCTTGTCTTGTGTGTATGTAAGCCCTTTATGGTCGGATAGATTGGTGCTCTGGGAATGTTTGAACAGATTTGTGACTCAAGTCAATTTTCCATGGGTTATAGCGGAAGACATGAACGAGATCATCAGGAATGAGGAAAGGATGGGAGGCAACCCGACATCAGCTAGAAAAGTGAATTTGTTCAGGCAATGGCAGGAGGCAGGGGGTTTAATAGACTTGGGATATATTGGCTCCCCGTTTACTTGGTCGAACCTTAGAAAAGGAGTTGGTAGAATTATGAGGAGATTGGATAGGGTGCTGTGCAATGGGGATTGGAGGATGTTGTTCCCTAATTCAGTAGTCTGCCACCTTCCTTGGGTTCAGTGTAATCACAATCCTCTGCTGCTTTCTGTGAATATGGAGCTGGGAATGGGTGTTATTCAAAGGCCGTTTAGGTTTGAGTCCATGTGGCTGCAACATGAGAATCTTGTTGATATTATTATTGTTGGGGAGGTTCCAAGGGTGGAGAAGATAGGGGAGCACCTAACTGAGTTGGCAGGAAGACTAAAGGGCTGGAATAAACATGTTTTCGGAAATGTGTTTTGGAGGAAAAGGCATGTTTTAGCACGCCTTTTCGGTGTGCATAATCGAAGGGTTTCAGATGATTCTCATGCTCTTCAAATACTAGAAACCGAGTTGAGCAGAGAATACGAGACCATTTTGGAGCAGGAGGAAACTTTGTGGTTTCAAAAATCGAGAGACAAGGTTATTCAACAAGGGGAGCGAAACACCAGGTATTTCCACCTGTAAACTATAATTCGAAGGAGGAGGAACTCGGTCAATGTGCTTAAATCTGAGGCCGGGGTGTGGTGTACAAATGGGAGTGAGTTAGAAAAGATGGTTCGGGATTATTTTGTAGAGGCTGGGGGATGGATAGAACCAGGTTCCCGCCGACTAGAAGAGTCACTCTAGATGATGAGGTGGTAAGAGCTATCTATCAACAAGTTGAGGAGGATGAAGTAAAGAGAGCGTTGTTTGATATGCAGCCATGGAAAGCTCCGAGCCCTGACAGTTTTCAAGCCGGCTTTTTTCAGAGGTTTTGGAGCAGATACAAGAAACCCATTACTGAGCTGGTGGTCACAAGTATGGCAACTGGGTCTATTCCGGAATATTTAAATAAAACTTTGTTGGTTTTAATCCCAAAAATTGGTATTCCAATAACTGTCAAGGATTTCAGCCCAATAAGTTTGTGCCGTGTGTTGTATAAGGTGGTGACAAAGTTTCTGGTCAACAGAATCCGGCCTTACTTAAGCAAAATTGTGGCTCCTAATCAGTGCAGTTTTATTAAAGGGAGGACAGCTAGTGACAATGTTTTAATTGCCTAGGAGCTGATCCATTCTATTCGTGTGAAGAAGCATGAGAAACAGTATATGGCTATCAAAATAGACTTGGAGAAGGCTTATGACCGCATCAATTGGAATTTCTTGGAAGAAACTCTCTATTTATTTAACTTCCCATCAGCATGGTTTTGGTTAACTATGAGTGCTGTCAGATCCGCCGAGATGTCGATTCTGTGGAATGGTAACAGTTTAGAGCCTTTCAAGCCTCAGAGGGGTCTCAGACAAGGGGACCCTTTGTCCCCTTATTTATTTGTGCTTTGTATGGAGAGGCTTGGTCATCTTATTCAGAAATATGTTGATAATGGAATGTGGAAACCTATGAAGGCGTGTCGGAATGGGATTGGAGTTTCTCATTTGTTTTTCGCAGATGATCTCCTGTTGTTTGCAGAAGCTATGGTTGGTCAGGCGATGATTATTCGGAAAGTTTTGAACCTCTTCTGCTCATCCTCGGGAAAGAAATTTAGTTTTGGCAAGTCGAAATTCTTTGTTTCGGACTCTATTAGTGGACGTAATAAGGGGCGAATTAAGGAGTCTCTTGGCATCGAGATCACGGTAGATCTGGGAAAGTACTTGGGTGTTCCTTTACACTGTAGACGTATGAGGGCAGCTAATTACAATTACGTGATTGATAAGGTGAGCTCAAGGCTAGCAGCTTGGAAGTGCAAGCATCTAACGATCGCTAGTCGGGCGACTCTTATAAAGGCAGTCACGAGTGCCATTCCCACTTATGTGATGCAGACGGAGTTGCTTCCGCTCTCGATTTGTAGGCGAATTGATAGTTTGAATAGACAGTTCCTTTGGGGGGGAACGGGGACTAGACGGGGAGTCAACTTGGTTAATTGGGAAACTCTTTGTTAGCCGAAAGTAAATGGGGGTTTGATGGAGTGGGTTAATAAGGCAATGTTGGGCAAAGCTACTTGGCGCATATTGATGAACCCGGATCTGTTGTGGGCACAGGTTCTTAGTGAAAAATATGACTCCAGGACGTTGGCCAACCCGGAGAGATGTAAACCGGGGTATTCCCGAGTTTGGAGAGTTATATATAAGTGCGTCCCGGTCATGGAGAAAGGGATGTCATGGGTTGTTGGAGATGGTTCTTCACTCGATTTCTTCCATGACAGCTGGGTTGGGAATCAAGCTTTGGCAGACCTGCTCGAGTTGGACGTTCCGCTGGGGACTCGAGTCAGTCAATTCATAACGCCTGATAGAAGATGGGATATAGATTCTCTGAATCAGTGGGTTACGCAGGATTGGGTGGCTAAAATTCAAGGGATGCCGATTAGTTGGAGGACGGATGTGCCTGACAAAATTGTGTGGCGCCTTGAGAAAAATTGGATATACTCGGTGAAATCAGCATATCATGCTTTAAATCCTATTCTGAAGCAGAGCTGGTATGAATGGAAGAGGGTCTGGTCTTTGAAAGGGCCAGCGAAATGGAACTTTTTGTTTTGGTTAGCTAGAAGGGATAGGTTGCTGTCGAATAACCTTCGGTTCCAAAGAAGACTTTTGGATAGTCCACAGTGTGATTTTTGGTGCTTTAATTGAGGATTCTGTTCACATTTTGAGAGATTGTGCGATTGCAAAGCAAGTGTGGAATACCTTGGTCCTAACTAGTTGGAGAGCTCAATTTTTTGCTGTTGGGGTAGAGGCTTGGATTGATTATAATCTGTCTTATGCGACTAATCATATGGCTGGTTGGGGTGTGAATTGGGGTTTTTTGTTTGGGGCTGCTAGTTGGAGCATCTGGAGATGGCGTTGCGGGCTGGTCCTCCAAGACAACTATAGTATTCCTTCAAATCCCACTCTTGCTATAGTTAGGTACGCGCAGGTTGTGCAGTCTGTTTTTTGTGTTAGAACTTCGGATCATCAGTTGGAGGAGAAAATCATTAGGTGGTTGAGACCTCCTACTGGGTGGGTGAAGCTAAATTGCAACAGGGCGTACAAAGGGAATCCGGGGACGGCCGTTATGGGAGGGGTTATCCGAGACTCTACTGGGAATTGGCTTATTGGCTTTGCGGGTTCTGTTGGTTGGAGTACTGTTACGGTGGCGGAGCTTCAAGCTCTCCGGCAAGGTCTGCAATTGGCTTAGGAAGAAGGCTACACAAATGTGCACTGTGAGGTGGACTCTCAAACTGTGCTGGATTTGCTTAAAAAGGAAGCTCCCATGGGTGTGCTGAGTCCTAAGGCGATTAATAGCGCATATAAACCCTTGTTTTAAGGTACTAATTTCAAGTTAAACAAGTCCCTTTTTA
>JAYMTA010004905.1:0-12066 GCA_036897625.1 Pelargonium cotyledonis
CAGCGACGAAATGAAATCATCACTAATGAGATTCGATTCGGAACTATTATATGTCCAAGGTCCAATATTGAAATAATTTCAGAGATTTTCCCTGACTTTGTCCGTGTCCGTCGTTGATCCGCATCAGTGACAGAATTTGGTTGATCAGTGACGGAAAATTTCGTCCATAATAAGCTATTTTCTTGTAGTGGACGGAACAAGGTGGGTGCATTTGGTGGTGCTTTTCGGGATGCTGGAGGAGTTTTTTCGGCGACTGATCTTGATGTTGTTAAGGAAGCAAAAGCGAGTGTGCCCATGTGGCGGGTGGTTGCGGAGCGCTGGCCTCAGGTGGTGGTGAGCTCGTATTCACAGCTGGTTGGTAAATCTATCATTTGCGATAATAATGATCCTAGTAGTTTTGGGTTTATTGTTGATATTCACTTGTTGATAAATCAAATTAAATTGTTGTTTTAAGTTTATTCAATGGTATGCTATCGTGCTTGCTCATTATTTGACAAAGTCGGGAACTTGGGATGATGAGATCCAAAGTTGTATGACTTCTTCTTAAGTTTCCAAAAATCTTGCAATTAAATGCTAATCTCATGTAATATGAAGTGGTCACACGAGAACTCAAGCAAAATGTCTAATTAGACGAAACAATTCAAATTGTAAACTCAACCAAAATGTGTATATAAACAAAATAGCAAGTGCATGTGACGCACACCATTTGGCCTGATGAGTGTTGTGGCAAACATGTTATTGTCTCCTTAATTAAACACATAAGCATATATATAAGAGTCAAATGATTTAAAAATGATAACATAACAAAATAAATTGAAATATAAAACAATAGTATCATCTCTAATTTGACTTCTTTTATCTGTATTAAACTAATGTTAACAAACTACGAGAAATAACATTCAACAACTATAAACAAAAGAACTTAATATTTTGTGGTGGCTCATACAACATTTTAATTTGTTAGGACTTGAACAAGTTCATTACAATTGCATGAGCTTGTTCATAAAACTCAGACCCACTATTTATGTCTCAATAATAATTTAAAATTTTATTTATGTCTATATAAAAATAAGGTCATTATCTGTTCTGAGTCTCTGAACTGACAATCTCCCAAATTACATCAATGATGTTACTATGCTATAATCTGTTCTGAGTCTCTGATATCAGATAGTGTAATTGACAATCTCCCAAATTATATCAATGATGCTATGATATATTCTTTTAAATTTCTCATATGTAAATGATTTTAAGAGAAAACAACCGCTTATATATCATTCCATATTTATATTGCCGTACAAGATTTAGGCCATGAAAAAACATCATAAAAAATTGGATGAAAACCAAACAGAAGATTCGCTACATTGGTCTGTATGAACGAAGAATCCCATATCTATACAAGTCCATCTTCTTAACGGATGGTTCAAAGTTAAAAGTATAAAGCAACTATAATTAATGACTGAGATCTTACATCTAGACACTGCTTACAATTTTAGCATTATTTATATCATACAAAACGCTGCTAGAACTCTCTAGAGTTGGCTGGAAATGTTGTGACTTCATTTTGGCTACAGTAAGACATCAAACGGTACGACACTAGGTAACATACTCGAGATTTCGTGTTCGAGTTGTCTCTAAAACTAACAACGCATTTTTTTCAACTCTAGGCTGGGCCACGGCCTTGGATTTGCCTAGGGTTGTTATGCAAACATCATCACACTACTGCTAGGGCGCAAATATTTGGTATTGTGTGCACGAAGAAACAATTGCTTTTTCGTGTCTTGATCTCATTAATTCCTTATTGTTTCATAATGAACTCTTTTTACATTCATACTTGGTTCGAATTTCTTGTAACAAAGTACTCGTCTTCGCTTGACTTGAGTATCGGGTTTGATTGGGGTTGAATCACCTTGAGGGTACATGTATCTAGGTGTGCTCATCAGTTAGGTTGGATTGGATTTTTGGATCCAACTAGACCGGTTCATTGTAAGAACTTTTGGTCGAACTGAATTATTTAATGTATAAAATTAATTATTAAAATCATTTTAATGTCCTAAAACTAATTTTATTCATTATTTATCATTGATTTCACTTCAATTTCACACATTTTATTTTATTTATTATAAAAACGTACATTTTTCTATTTTACACTCAAACTTTTGGTCCAATCGGTTCAATCCCGCTCTGGCCCGTGATTTTTTGATTCGGTTAGATTCAAGACTTACTAATATCCAATCCAAGTCAGATTCAAGACTTACTAATATCCCGTACAGTCTTTGATCCTAAAAATTTCAGAAATATGGTCCATATTTGGACCTATGCACACCCCTACACGTCTGTTCACTTCCCAATAATCCACATACTTGTAAATTAACTTTTGTGCACCATGCACTAACTTTTTTTTATTCAACTTTTTACGCAAAAACATGTATAGTGTTGTTCTTTTTTGCCTCCAAATTTGTATTATTTTGGATATTGTTTATGTTTTTCATACAATGCCTCCAAAAATGCCAGCCCTAAAGTCTTCAGTAAATATAACTTCAAGTTGCAAATACACAAGCCAAGCATAAATAAGATGCAATTCAATCATACCAAACATGGTATTGCAAATGGGACAAACCAACAAAATTAATATATGAAATCAAACATTACAACAAAAATAAGAGTTGACAATCCCTACAAATAAAGAAATCAACACAAATTATATATACCTAGTTGTTCAGCTAGCAAACCTTATACACAATTTTCATACCAGAGAATTTTCCTAATTCCCAAACAAATTTCTACATATTGAATATGGAGAAGAATCAAGTCACTGATCAGTGATCACTTCCAAGTTCAAACTCCATTGATTGCTGCATTCTTCAGGTTTCCACCAAACAATGACATGAGACCTCCACCATGGACTCTTCCCTCGGGAAGCACGAAATCGAAGCTCTTTTTCGCACCATTCTCATCGTTTCCAGCACCGGCACCAGGTCCATGGTTTCTTTCCTCTCGCTTCTCAGAACTCAAGAAACTTGTGTAAGATAATGAGGACTTCATTGATAGAGGAACCAGTACCTGTGGGGGTATGAGTTGTTGTCTTTTAGACGGCTTTTCCAGAGAATCAACACTATCAGAGACAACGCTGACTCCCGAGGATGTGTAAGTGTTGTCGAAGCTGCTTCCTGCTGTTGAGAGAGCTGATACGAGCCCATGGAACAGTCCTGGCCCGATCAGACCTCCCTTGCTCATTTCCCGCTCCTGAGCCATGCTGCTGTGTGCAGCACACAAACCACTCTTGCCTCGTGCAAACTTCTCGCACTTTCCTTCTCCCCAAGTACATCTCTTCCCGCCGCCATGTGCCTTGCAGAAGTCTGTGCTGCCTTGTGCACTCTTCCCACAATTGTCGAACCTGCATCGCTTCCCTCCACCGTGCCTAACACAGCAGTCAGTGCGTCCACGGGCACTCTTTGTGCATCCCACCACAGAGCACCTCTTTCCACCACCATGTGCGACACAGAAGTTTGTGCCTCCATGGACACTCTTCGGGCAAATCCCACCACCATCAAAGAGGCAGCGTTTTCCGCCACCATGTCCTTTGCACAATGGCGTGCTTCCTTCGGCGCCTTTGGTGCATCCTGCGAATATGCAACGCTTTCCTCCACCATGCGACTTGCAAAACATTGTGCTTCCCTGAGCACCCTTATTGCAATCTGTGTACTGGCAACGACGTCCACCTCCGTGAGAGATGCACAGGCCGGCCTGTCCTTCAGCGCTTCGGGTGCAACCAGCCACCTTACACCTCTTGCCACCACCATGTCTAATGCAAAGCCCCGACTTGCCTCGTGCAGCCTTGGAGCACCCTCCTGGATGCCCGCATCGCCTACCACCGCCATGTGCAATGCAATAGTCTGTCTTTCCCTCGGCACTCTTCGTGCAACCCAAGTGTTGGCATCTGTTCCCACCGCCGTGGGCTTTACAGAAAGCAGTTCTGCTCTCAGCACCCTTGTTGCAACCATCTTTTTGGCACCTCTGTCCGCCTCCATGGCCAATGCATAGACCCGATGCCCCTCGCGCTCCCTTGGAACAACCCACAAACCTGCATTTCTTAGAATTGACGGCTCTGTTTTCTGAAGATGTCCTAAAAGTTGTTTGATCAGAGATGGTCCCCATTGAGAAATCTGTGCTAGCAGAGGGTTCATAGCTCAACTGAGGTTGATGACTTTGGGATTCAGTTCCAAGCTCTAAAAGTTCTTTGGTCTGCATATAGCTTTTTTCACCATCCATTCTCGGAGCCAAAAGAAGCAATGGCATATAGCCACCAGATTTCTTTGCCGAGGTTGAGCCTTCATCTACAACAGGAATCAAAAGCTCATTCTGGTCAGCAGAAACTAGCTTTGGAGGAGGGCTGTAGAAATCACTCTCTCTTGAAACCGAACAATCAAACATGCCAAAACTAGTCCCTCCTGAAAGGCCAAGCTTCAGAATTGAATCACCCTCAGATGGAGATCCTTTAGTCTTGTTAACCCCAACACTGTAATAATCACCACTATATGCACTTGGAGTTGGACCGAGTCCAAGTACCAACCTGCAGCCATCATCAGGAGCAATGGAAAGATTAACTCCGAGACTGCTCTGACTACTTCCAAACCTGCCCGCACTTTTAGCTCCGTTGCCGAGGAAATTCAAGCGGAGGGCGGTATCACCAAATTTTTCATTCTTTGCCTCAGCACTATAGGAAAACATCACACCCTGCTTGTTCAAATCCATCCTCTAATCATGTGCACTACGCTCTCTAATATCTTAAAAATAAATAACGACTTATAACAGAACTGTTATTTACCACTTGCTAATACCAGGCCTGTACACCAGAACTAAATTGTCAAGGAGAATAAATCCGAATAAGCTACAACCACCACTTACAAAGCCTGATGTGTCTGCCCTATCCATCTCTTAAAAAACCAGCATTTACAGCACAATTTTGTACTACAACTGCATTAATTTCCAAGGATATCTCGCAGTGTTTGTTGGATCGAGTCCTTTACTAAAAACAGTCAAAACTGAAGTGCAGAGATCTCTGGAGCGTCTTGTGCTCCTTGCTGAGGAATCATACAGCTTCATCAACCCTGGAAAAGGAAAATGGCACAGCAAAAAGATATTATAATCTATACACATGTTCTAAAAAAAAGAATGCTATAATATCATGTGTGACAAGTAAATAAAAAGACTAATAATTACATAGCAATGTTACTGACAACGGAATTAGGGAGGACTGAGAACTGTTGTGAATAAACTAATCATATTATTGTTCTTAAATACAACACTCGAGTTATCCATGTAACTAATTAGCACATGCAGGCTTTATGGTCATGCTTCTTGAACTGATAAGGCAGGCTGGTAAGGTAAACAACAATGGTAAGGTAAATCTTCTCACTCAGTCCCAAATCTAAGCAACCAAAACATTATACATCTGACAGTACATCAATAACACTACACATGAATACACTTATATCACTATACAGTACATGAATATATAAGAAGAAATTCTGAATACTAGCACAGCTAGGAGCACGGAAGGCAAAATCAAGATTTAATCTCTGAAGAAGCCCAAGTTCTAAGAGGGAAACGACGAACCTATTTTTTGTGTGCTAAACCCCAATAGGTTAGTTCAAAGTGAAAAGCAAATTTCATTTCGAAAACGTAATTATCTAAAGTTAATTATATTAGTGGCTTAAATGACCCGCTTCTCTAATTATCCATAATATGCCATGCTTACATTCAACACACATTCTTCACTTGCCATCTTATTCTTACCATTTGACTAATAAATCCTACATATACAATATGTACATGAATAGAAATAGATCTTTTATATACAATTTCTCAAAATATTCTACTTGTCTATATATGGCTACACAAACATCCAAGAATCACAAATTACAACACTTATTTAGACAAAACATTGCAACACTTGTTTAGATAAGACATGATAAATCAAAGATGTCATCGACTATAGATCTCTCTACCTCTTTAAACTCTATCTTCAAAATTACAGGCAAAAGCAGGATGATAGTATAAGCATGCAAACACATGAAACAATGAGGATTTGAAGTCTAAAGTTTATCACTCAAAATTTATTATCTTCTCATACATATCACTAACAAAGGAACTATTATCTGGGTTCGTAGTCCAATTCAAACCTGAGTATTTACTATAATTAATAACTACAATTCATTCCATCAAGAGTCATTAACAGTCTATAGAAAAGGTTGTTTCAAGAAGAAGAAGAAGAAAACAAATTCAGATCAAACACCAATTTCAAGATCTAAGTAGAAAACCACCAAATAACAGTTAACCAGTAAAGGATAAACAAGGTTGAATTCCCATAAAACACTCACCACACAACTCAAAACAATGAAATTCACCCAATAATCTTCCTCAAATAAACTGAACAGTGTCCTTGTAAACTCAAACTACCCAGATTAATACTAAAAATAAAAACTGAAAATTTAAATAGAAACAAAAACATCATCAGTCACACACAATTATCTCACACAACCCATGAAAATTTGAGCAAAAAATAGCCTAAAAAAAGTTGGAACAAGAGAACCCACAAGATAAAATCCACAATAAACAACAATTTAAAAAGTTTAATGAATTAAAACCAACAAATAAACAAAGCAAAACAAAACAACAAGTTTAGAAGCATACCCCAATCTGAGTAGCTGCAGGTGGAGACATGGCTGAAGCATCAAAAACCCAGAGAGAGACAGAGAGCAATTTAGGCTTGAGAGCCACTTGAGAATGAGAAAATGGAAACAAGAAGAGAGCTAATTAGGTAAAAGGATCTTGAATTAAATACTCTGTAAAATATAAATATTTATTTGGGGCAGCTCTGATTTCTCTCTTAGGACATGAAAATGATAAACAAATGGGTTGAAATACCGAGAATGGCCTTGCTGTCAGTGTAAGAACAACCCAACTCCTGATCTGGACTCTGCTTACTTTTTGGTGAAAGGGACAGGATGCGAAAAATCGAATTTGCCACCGCTAGCGTGGACGGACTTTTCTCTGTCGTTGGGGGTGTTTCCGTCTTTTCGGAGATTACGATTCTATTGCGATTTGTCGTTTGTGCGGAAAAAAAGAATGGAGGACAACGTTCGAGGCGGAGGTAGCGTTGTCGTGGCGTGCCCTTATCAAATATCATACGGAGTACTATGAAACAGTAACGCCTTTTATTTTTTATTTTTACTATTTTCTTATTCATGTTTATGTACGAATATGAATGAGATGGGCTTGCTGATCTGGCAAGTGACGTAAGCCATTTGTTTTTATTTTTTCACTTTTTGTCTTCGGCTTCGGCGCGGTTAGCTGGTCTTGACAGTCTCTTCCCCATTTCCTTTGTTGCTACAAAATATAGATCACAATTTGAGTTTTAAGCGTCAACGAATTTATGGATTAATTAGCAACATCTTTAAGTTTATCAAGTTTAGATTAGTTTAAATGTATTTTCGGTATAGTTTAAGTTAAGTTAGAACAATTTCTTGCTATATGATTGAGATTCACGTGTTTGGTGGTATCTCTTAGTATTTTCTACAAACTCATACACATTAATTTTTCAAGTTAGATACTAATTTAACAATTTTGTCAACAACATGAACCTAGTCTGAAATTTTCACATCAACTTTTTTTAGTATGTTATAATGGAAAATATTTTCTCTTTCGACCCTCTTTCCTCAACAACATTGATTGAACTCTTGTGCACTTGATATTTTGTAGGTTCGGGTGACATGATAGAGAGATTCAACCAATTTTTGGGCCGAACAAACTTGAACGAAACCTCACATTTTGCGTTTAAAATTTGGCATATTCGCAACACTTTCCAGCTGAATTCAGATATATTAATCTCTTCTAGTTTTTTTTTTTTTTTTTTTTAAAAAGCTTATTCAAAACATGAATTGTCACATATACACTTACCTATCATAATTAATTAACAAATTATGCAAAAATCTATCAAATTATTGAAATGAATATGAAATATATTTTATAACATGTAATATATAAAACTTGACAATATTTTTTTTATTAGATACAACACATCATGTTTGAAGTAACAATGTTTTTCACTTCTCAAAGTGAGCGGCACCGTAAATCTCACACCACAAATCTCACCTCATATCGTCGACAATGGGGCTCGAACTTGAGCCATCAGATGGAATACAAAATGTTTTAACCATTTTGCCCAACATGTCTTGGTATATTTAAAATTTATTTTGTTTAGACTAATCCATTAATGAGCTGATGGTATCCCATTAAAAGTCATTGATCCGAGTAAGGCGCTCCACTCCCACCAAATCACTTGAATAAATATAAACAAATTTTAATGAGATGTCGTTACATCATTGAATTGGTATAACCTAAACTATAAAATGTTTGGTTTACCTTCATTTTCATAATATACACACACACACACTTCATTGCCTTGGTGAGCCAGCCATGGGTCGTGGAAATAAAAGTGTCGGCTGGGCTGGGCTGTGCTGGCTCCAATACGGCGCAGCCGAATAGAGATAACACATCAGACATCACTGTGGGCGTGGTCTCCTCTCCACCGTCCGCTCGCTGTCCCTCATGAACCCATTTCGCTGCATCCAAGTAACCTCATATCCACGTGGCGTCCTCTCATTGCACAGGGCGTTAATAATTAGGTTCCTCGGAATCCATTCCCGAGTATGTTATAAGCTAACTACCCTTTTAGATCCGCGCTTGTCCCGCGCTTCCGGCCGCCATCCTCTGCGGCCAACCCCACCCGCGTAACCGTGGCGCTGCTTTTCCAGTCAACGGCGGAGATGAACCGACGAGTCCGTAAAGTTCCGGTAGGCCCCACCAGCAATCTGGGAGGCAATATCAATGCGCAAGGAACACGTGTCGGAAAGAGAGTGCCCAACGCAAGTGCGTCCTATTGGCCAACCAGACACGTCCAAAAAATCTATGTGTGACGCCTCAACAGCGCCACGGAGCCCACTATGCTTTTGGAATCTATCGCTCTGTTATGGTCCTCTGTAGCCGTTGCTAAACTGAATTTCTACAACCGTGCCTCCTCTTTCAATCGGGTCTATCCATTGTGGAGGTGCAGGATTGCAACACGTGTTTGGTATCTTTATAAGCTTCGGTACGTGTGTTTGACACAAGTGTTTGAAGTGACGTAGTTGACCGAAATACACTTTGGTGTTTGTTTTCTCTCTCTCGTGGCAGTCATGGGTGAGAAGTTTAGGTGAGCTCTTGTATTTTGATATTTTCTGTTTTCAGTGAAAAGGATTTTTTGTAAATGTCTTGAGGAATTAATTGGTGATATTTTTTATTAGAAAATATGATAATATTAATGAAATTGCTGGTTTGAATACCAATTCAAGTAATTATTAGTAGGTAATTAGTTTTGCACTTCTTAAATTATAAAAAAAAAAAAAAAGATTATTTATGTTAGTTTTTGTATGTGTTCAACTTTGTATTATGCTAAATTAAATAATTCAAAATCATACAAAGTTTGACATTATGATATTGGTTTGTGTAAAAAAAATTACATTTTTTTCTATGTTACTTTTGTAGACAAGTTTATGTTGCTTAATAAAAAACAAAAAACAAAAAGAGAAATTATTATAACTAAGTTGGAACTGGTTTCAAAAAAAAAAAACTAAGTTAGAACTTATATGAAAAAAATTCAATCAAAGCAGGTTGACTTAAGCGGCTAAATGTCTTTTGAGGTATCAAATTTGAGTCTTTCTGCAAAAACAATGATAAAAATTCAAATTTTAACTACAAATTTTGATTCTTTTTTCTTAATTAAACTAATAATTAAGGGATGGGCATAAATTTCCAACACCACCAAAATACCATAAAATTAAAGAGGTGGCCCTCTACTTATTGTTTTAGCCATTCATTTTTTCTGTAATTATTTGTCGAAATTAAACAAATGATTTTATTAATTATTTTCATCATGTACATAATTAGGTGGTTGCATTTTATGCCATGAGACAATTTTCTTGCTCATGACATATATAGCAAAAAATATACATTATACATACCATATTGAAACTATAATTAAAAAGCATTGAAATTTTCATGGTTGCAATTTTATTTCTTTTAAAAGAAAATTATTAACCGTCCAAATAA
Organism: Pelargonium cotyledonis; assembly: GCA_036897625.1. Taxonomy (NCBI): domain Eukaryota; kingdom Viridiplantae; phylum Streptophyta; class Magnoliopsida; order Geraniales; family Geraniaceae; genus Pelargonium; species Pelargonium cotyledonis. The sequence goes on from JAYMTA010004905.1 coordinate 10,150, forward strand.
AATATAAAAATTAAGTAAACGCCCAATAAATAAACAAAATGTGGTCCTTTTGTGATATTTTTATTTTATTTATCAAACAAATTTACTTAATTAATTAATCAATGATAGGCTCTTCATAGCTCTTCAAAAGCCAAAAATAAATTTTAAAAAACTCAAATTTAAATCCGAAAAGGGCAGTTTCGCAAGCAAAATTAGATTCTAAACTTCACACTCCTCCGCGTTACATATTAAATGAAAATAATGATCCTATTGGTTGGTGATACCAACTTGTAGAATATTCAAAACCAATAAAATAATATAAAAAGGTGATGCAAGACAAGTTGATTTTTTATTATATATTTTTGTTTTTATTAAGAAACAACCTGGGTGGGTGGGCGTGCATGTCAATGTCTAAAAAAATAATATTATTATTCTATTAATATTATTGATAAAATAAAATAAAATTTGAGGCTAATAATGTAGCTGCATTGTTTTGAAAGGTACCTTAATTTTGTTGACACATTTAGCAAAAGCTAATATGTTTTTTCTTTATTTTATTATCAATACACTTGCTAATGATATGCTAATTGTTATCTTAACATTCACGAAACAATAGACTAATTAAGTATTCATTGTTTCATGTTCGTTAACGATATGCGTAATACAACAGATGATTTATATTTCGAATCGGAACAAATAGAATAACCTAAATTTGATTATATCTAAACTCACAAAATAAAATCAAATCCAAATCCAAAATTATGTATGTGTTACGGGTTCCTCCAAAGATGCAAAGCTCCATGTGGTCAGCGGCTTTAGATAGTATCCCATGTTTTGCTTTCCTAAACTCTTGCGACATTGCTTTGGGCAACCATGATAATTTGTGCAGATTGTGTGATGTCGAGTCCGAATTGTGTTCACACTTTTGGCTTCATTGCTCGTGGACGACTAGAGTGTGGTCGGGGATTTTTTTCTTGGTGGTCTTGTTCAAACGTTGTCCCATAATCATGATACGCCTTACTATGCTCATGGCCGTCCCTCATCCGTGGCACCAAATCGATTGGTAAAGCTTGGGTCGGCCTTTTTCCAGTCATTCTATGGTATGTTTGGATCGTTCGGAATGCGCTCGTCTTTGAGAATAACCATCTGGAACCGACCGCAATAGTTACTCGAATCCAATGCACAAGCTATTCGCTGCTTCCTTTACTGCTTAACATTCCTCTTATTGATTTCTCATTAGATGATTGGTGTAGAGATCATTTAACAGCTCTTATGTAACTTGACGATGTTTTACACGTCATTTTTTGTACTTTTATTATGCTCTCTCGAGCTAGTTCAATAAAAGTACCGATTGCTTATATATAATAAAAAATCTCATGCAACAAAAATTATATATAATGTAGTTCATAACGAGTCTTAGCTTACAATTTTGAGAACTGAGATTGGGTGTTGTTATGTCAAACTCCAGTTCAATTAATTTGTTTTAATTTGCCCCTTTAAAGTTTGTACTAAATAATTATATTAGCTCACAAATTGACAATTGATTCGATTGAGCTGATGTGTTTGATTTTCTGCTTAGAACTATGAAAAAAGTTCAGGCTAATTGGATGTGGTGAATGAACTACTGCCTCTACCAATTTCATTTCAATAAAAATATCCTTAATTTGTAGTATATATTTTTATATTCGTCTATACCATTTTTATACTTATTGTAATTTTGTATTTTATAATTATATTAATTTTATCATATTTGTCTTATTAACTTTTATAAATTTTAGGCTGAAATTATATTAATAATTAAAAAATATAAAAGTGTGTTTCAAAAATATGCGGATTTGTAAACTAATGGTCTTATGCTCTCTCCATGAGTAGCATTTAGGGTTTCAAAGTTTAGTACTTTAGTTTCTCAGGTTTGGGTGCGGCAGCCCGTAATCGAAG
>JAYMTA010004906.1:0-12065 GCA_036897625.1 Pelargonium cotyledonis
GTGGTGTGTGCGGCGGCCGTCTGCGCCGCCGCAGCTCTGTTGGGGCGCCACCGGATGAAGAGCTCCGGGAGGTGGGCCCGGGCCATGGCTATTCTGAGGGAGTTTGAGGAGAAGTGTGGGACCCCCATTTCGAAGCTCCGGCAGGTCGCCGACGCCATGACCGTCGAGATGCACGCCGGCCTCGCATCCGAGGGCGGTAGCAAGCTCAAGATGCTCATCAGCTATGTTGACAACCTACCTACTGGGTATAGCCTCTCTCAATCTATTCTAATCTTTTTTTGTTTTTTTCAAATTTGTTGTCTTCAATTGTTACTGTGAGGTGGTAGATTAATGGGTATTGCCCCAAAATGCTTGATTTATTGTTCTTGAGGAGTGACTTCACTAACTTTATTCAGGTTCTGTTCATTAGTTTATGCAAATTTTGAAATTTGTTGGTGTTTTTATTGTCTTTTTTGATAATCAGTTGATTTCAATGGATTGTATTTGTTTGGAAACTCTTCTTCTTCTTCTTCTTCTTCTTCTATCTTTATCTATCTGTATTGTGAATTTGTGATATTCTCCTTGTTTACTGCTACATATATCATGAGCTTAGAGCTTGAATTTATGTATCGTCTCTGAAGATTTTATCATGCTGATTGAGGTGAGCTCATGTACTTTATGGGGTTCATATTGTGCCCTTTTGAACTCTTATGAAGTGGTCCTTCTTAGAAGCTAGAAGATTCAACTGTAACTTTCGATTCTCAAAACATTTGACTTGGAGAAGTACAATTTTTTAGTGCAGTAAGCTAGCATTTTGCTTTCATTTGGTATCGAGCTTCATCACTTTCTGCTTTTTAGCTAATTCCAGGTCCTTCATTATAGATCATCTTTATTGGTAACTTTCCATTTCTCATATAGTGTTAACTATGAAATTCTGCTGCAATAGTTCCCATTGTATTTGTCCCTGTCTTTCTAATAGTGATACTCTGGAGACACCTCTAACACCCATATTAAGCTAGCAACATATGTATCTACTGTTTATGAAGGTATTGGTGTATAGAAAGTATTGATGTGCAACATCATTTCAATGTGTGTCAGTGGCGAAAGTTGATTGATTTAATGTAGGAAATTGATGAACCTTTAATTTTTCTCTCTGTTGTGATGCTCAATGGGCGTTCTGTTCTTGATGGAGTTTTTCTTGGCAGAAGTTCCATTTCCCGTAATTGTTGAAATATCATTCTGCGGTGAAATAATATGATCGTCAGTTCTCTTATGCCACATTCATCTCTTTTTTTTCTTTTCTTTTTTCTTGTAGGGGTGAGTATGGCTTGTATTATGCATTGGACCTCGGTGGTACAAATTTCCGGGTCATTCGTGTACAGCTGGGCGGGAAAGAAGGCCGTGTTATCAAACAAGAATTCGATGAAGTTTCTATTCCTCCCCATCTGATGACGGGGAACTCAGATGTGAGTAACCGTTCTGGCCACCCTAACAAAAGTATTCCATACTAGAAAAATAAATTGTTCCTGATTTGCTCATGCCCTGAAGTATTGTAAGTAATGGTGATTTCAGGCATTATTCGACTTTATTGCTGCAGCACTTGCAAAATTTGTTGCTACTGAAGGTGAAGGTTTTAACCTTTCTCCTGGTCGACAAAGGGAGTTGGGTTTCACCTTTTCCTTCCCAGTTAGGCAAACATCAATAGCTTCAGGGAATCTCATTAAATGGACAAAGGGCTTCTCAATTGAAGACGCGGTTACTCCTAATTACCTTGATCCCACTTTTTCAGTCATTTTATGTAAATTCTGCCAGCTTTATCTGAAATTATTGATCTTGATCTGAGCACTAAGTTTTTACTAAGTTCTTCATCTTGTCTGTATGTGTTGAAACTATAGATTGTTTGTTATTTTAACTTAATAAAACAATATAAGCTCTGTAGTTACCAAGCTTCTCATGAAGGAAATAATAAAACTTCCAAACTCATTAAAATATGTGTACATTTATTTTAGATAAATATATTTCTGCTGTTCAAGCTACTTAATTTGGGTGGTCATTGGTTGGTTCAATTGAAACTTAATGTACCAGAGACCTAGGATCAAATCCACCATACTTCTCTGGTAAGGGGATTTGGTTTATCATATAGCTTCTTCAAAAAAGTTTATCTACTCCTGAGATTAGAGTGAAGTTATTAAAGAACAAAGTAAAAAATGTTGCTATCTGAGGGAGTAGAAATGGCCAATGGTAAGGACAGACTCATGATTAATGAATATTGTTGCCAAAGCAGAAATGTGCATCTTATGGATTCCGTAAATATTCCATTCTAAAAATAGAAAGTTCGAAACAATTTGGATTTCCCCCTAAAATCATTTACTGGTCTCATCCGCAATATCTTGATTTGTCCAGGTTGACTTCTTGTAATTTATGGTATTGAATAGCCTTATACATTTATGTTTGATGAGTGCAATGGAAACTGAACACTTGTGAATATTTTGTACTAGTAAAATATCCCAGTGTACTTAATCGGAGATTGAAACCATTTGACATAGTAGTTGAAACCTCCATTTAACCGTTTCATCTTTTAGGTTGCAGTAACTCTTAGTATAGTATCAGAGGTGAAACCTTTTGTCTGTGTAACCTGTTTGTGTTGCCTCTCCATTAAATACTTGACTTGGTCCATGTGCAGAGCAATACTGCACATGAAGAGCATTGAAGTAACCCTTCACACAAAAAGTGTGGAGTTTGAGATTTGATATATCAGTTGGGAAAGTAATTGATATATACTAAATGCTGTGCTGGATTCCCTTTGTGAATAGTTTAGCAAGTATTGTGGACAAAATTGGTGCAGAGGAAGTACTACAAGTTCTAAAAATATCATTTACATATTTAATTTCACTTTCAAGTTTCAGTAATGAACTTTTTGAACTGTATTCTAGTTTTGAACCTTAATTGTTTTCCTCTATTTTTCTTTTGGATTGAATTGGTATAGGTTGGTCAAGATATAGTGGGAGAATTGACCAGAGCCATGGAAAGAGTTGGAGTTGATATGCGGGTGTCAGCATTGGTAAGTCCAATTTGGTTTAGGGTAACGTTACTGCTGCACATGACTATCTCTGTGTTCCTTGGTGATTGATTCTGTTTGCTGCTTGTTGTGACTTGTATTTTTCTAACTTGCTGAGCTATTGCAGGTCAATGATACAATTGGAACACTGGCTGGAGGTAGATACCACAATCCAGATGTCATTGCCGCTGTGATACTGGGTACTGGAACAAATGCAGCATATGTAGAGAGGGCTCATGCAATTCCCAAGTGGCATGGTCTTCTACCTAAATCAGGGGAAATGGTCCGTAGTTTTGCATATAATGCATTATCAATATTTTTGTTTAATGATACATCTCCATTTGGTGATAAATCCACCAAGCATTAGTTATTGAGTGCAACTAAAAGTGTTTAACCCTCTAGGTTATTAACATGGAGTGGGGTAACTTCAGATCATCTCACCTTCCGCTGACAGAGTATGATCACGCCCTGGATGTTGAGAGTTTGAACCCTGGAGAGCAGGTGGCTGAATTTACTTGTAGTTTCTATTTTCGTCTTACAGTGTCTTGTCTATGATTTAGTCTAAATCCTTGTACACGAAATTGTTTGCAGATTTTTGAAAAGATAATTTCTGGCATGTATTTGGGGGACATAGTTCGTCGAGTTTTGCTTCAGATGGCTGAAGAAGCTGCCTTCTTTGGCGACACTGTTCCACCAAAACTGAAAATACCATTTATCTTAAGGTATGCTCAAAGCTGTCATGTTTTATAAGCTAGGCAGTAATTCTTCATTTTGAAAGGCATTGAGGACTCATTAGGTGCTTGTTTGCCGAGTTTGGTTTCATTGCACTAATGACATCTTCACTTCTCTGACATGTACTCCTTGTTGCTCACTGTTATATGTACAGTTCAAATCAGTTGAGCTATGTAGTGTTATTATAGTTTACTTTTGACGGAGCCAACATTTCTGCAATAGGAAAAGTGTATTGCAAATCATAACTTTTAATATTGCCATAACTTGGAGATACATGTAAGTTGGAGGTTTTTGTCCTTTGGTAACAAGAAAAATGCCTTCAGATGCAAATCATAACTTTTAATATTGCCATAACTTTGAGATGCATGTAAGTTGGAGATTTTTGGCCTTTGGTAACAAGAAACATGCCTTCAGATTCTGATCTAGTTTGTTGCCTAGTTTGATTATGATTCGCTCTTTCACATGATCACATTTATTTGGAAACTGTATTAGGAAGTATCCGATGAAAGGGAAAGATAATTTATATTAGTTTCTAAGTTACAAGTATGCTATATGACTATTTACTTACTCTATGCTTAATCACCAAGATAGTGGCAAAAAGGAGCCCCCTTTTACATATACATCCATTAGGCTTATGTGTTTACAAATGGATATACAGCACATTGATTTTCTGATGGGATCAGAACATTCACAGCTATGTTCTTGTGATATATCCAGGACCCCAGACATGTCTGCAATGCACCATGACTCATCTTCTGATTTAAAAGTGGTTGGGAGCAAGCTAAAGGATATCTTAGAGGTATTAATTATTATACTGTCCACATAGTGTAATCATGTTTTTTGCCTTCAGATTTATTTTCATGTTTCTTCTTGCTACATGAATTTTGTGAAGGAAAACTAGTTTCAAGAGCTTTCAATTTTCATGGATGTACGAAATTGGGTACTTATGCATGCCTTTTCTTCTATTTTTGATGCATCAGATATCCAACACCTCCTTGAAAACAAGAAAAGTGATTGTGGAGCTCTGTGACATCGTTGCCACTCGTGGTGCCCGCCTATCCGCTGCTGGGATCCTAGGCATCCTCAAGAAAATAGGAAGAGACACTGTTAGAGATGGCGAGAAGCAGAAATCAGTAGTAGCTTTGGATGGAGGGTTGTTTGAACACTACACTAAATTCAGCAAGTGCATGGAGAGCACCCTCAAGGAGTTGCTTGGAGAGGGTGTTGCTGATAGCATTGTCATTGAGCACTCAAATGACGGCTCGGGCATTGGAGCAACCCTCCTGGCAGCCTCACATTCCCAGTACCTTGAGGTTGAGGAGTCCTGATATGGTCAGAGCTGAGGTAGATGAAAGAAGTGTGACATTTTCAATTTTTTGTATATTTCCCCATTTTCCTTTGGCCATCACAACTTCCTCAATCATTAAAGAGCTTTCACACCTCAGTTCAAGAGACCATACCCGGTAAATCCTTAATTTATGGGTTCGTGGAACATATAGAGGCGATAATTTGCATACTGCAGCCTGTCCTGCTGTTTCACTTTGGATATTGTAGGTGTGTTGGTGCTAGTGTATACGTTCATTTTCTTCTGAATTAGAGAATAATTTGGGGATGTAAACTTAAAATATTTTTGAGCTGTTACTTTCGGCGGAACATTATCCTCCTGTTTCCATTGCAAATAAGAAAGGGGGTGGGAATTTGCAATTCAGCCTGCGTAGCTTTATCTCTAAATCTATTTACAGACGAATGTGGATTGATTTTGTTCCCTATGAATGCTATGTGGATTTGTGATCTGAGACAGGTTTAAAGCACAATCCTGCTTTTGTTCCCTTTTATGGGGTTTCATGCTGAATTTGCCTGGAAGTGCATGTCAAAATTATGTAGTAGGTATGCTCACAAACTACATGAATGTGGGTTAATGTATTGGACATTTCTATTGTTGTTATATTAGATCAAGATCCTTGTGACCTTATCTGGTATAGTAGCATCCAATTTATCAACCCTTCAACAGCCTTCCAGTTTTCTTGTATTGTGTACTCTTGTTGATCATGGCAAGAACCACCACCACCACCAAAATCCCAACATTGCCTGAGCAGATTGCTACCATGAGGCAATCCTTCCTTGATGAGGTGAATATTAATACATTGCTTATATGTTTTTTTTATGAGTGCAGGGTTTGCTGGACCAAGAATTCATGCACCTGGAGGTTTCGGCACCTGATCCGAATGAGGTAAACAGTTTCATGGTTGGAGTCATCACTGAGTTTTTCAGGGAATCAACTCAGTTGATAGCTAAAGTGGAGCAATCCCTGTAAGTACACTGTACAATTTCTAACAATGGTTTATTGTTCTTGTTCAGTTTTGTACTTTTATCAGTAATATTCAGTAATATAATTAGCAAAACCACATATGTAACTTGTAGGGACAAAAACTCCATTGATTTCATGGAATTGAATGAGGTTCTGCATCAGCTCAGATGTTGTGTTGCCAGGTAGAAATGAAACTAATAATGTATCATTTACGTCGTGATTATTTTGCAGTTTTTTTTTCCCTTTCCAATTCGCATTTTCGATATCTGCAGCATCGGAGCATGGAAGGCTACCCTGGAAGGCAATAAAATGAGAGAACAATGCAAAAATGAGAACAAGGCCGGGTAAACTTTGTACTCTCTCCCTTTCAATAATACATCGCTGCTTGCATATACTTGGATTAATAAAAAACTGTATTATTATTTTGCTTAACTAAGTAACTAGTAATGATTTGAATATGAATCAGTGCCATAGCTGCATTTGAGAACCTGAAGAATGAGTACAAGGAGGTGAGGACCGGGCTTGAGTCATATGTTAAGGTCTCTTTCTCTCGCACACTTATGAATTATCATATACATAATACGGTGTTAACTAATATATTCATGCAAACAGATTGTGTTCTGATGTGTTTTTCGATTTCCTCGTATTTCAGTTGCTGCAACAAGCAGCAGAAAATGGCAAAACAACCTCTCCCAAGTGAAGGACATGGCTGCAGAGGACTGCAACAGTAGGAAACTCTCCAGTTTTAGCTTTCACACTTAATTTTAGTTCCGTGTCTTGTCTAGAAAATTTTACTGAAATAAACGAGTAATGAGTTTGCTATAATTTATTCTAGAATTCAACTAGATTGGCCTAAGCTATAGTTACTAAACTAGCTCCCAAAACACATATGTTCATCACACCTCCGACTCAGAGCTCTCACTGTCACTTTCTAATCTCCTCTCCCGCCTGGAATTTCCGAAGAGTGGAGCTGTATCATTTTCAACAAGTGCCTTCTTTAATCCGGAGCCATATGCATGGTTGCTCCGGCGCAGAATCTGCAAAGCCTCTTTCATGGAAGGTCTAGAGGAAGGCAGGGTACCTGTACAAATGATGCCAACTTTGAACATGGTACTCATTTCTTCCAAATAGCAACCTTCCTTGACCTCCTCGTCCAAAGCATCCGCTATAGGCTTCCCGTCTTGTAGGTGACGCCATGCCCATTCTGCTAGGCATTTATTTTCGTCTCCTTCGTTTGCTTCCTTCCCCGTTGCCAGTTCCAAAAGTACGACCCCAAAGCTGTACACATCTACTTTCTCATTCACTCTTTGTGTGTGCGCGCACTCTGCAAAGTTAAAGTAAAAAACATAAGTTCAATTGAATCGATGTGTGTAAAAGTAAGATAGGTGCATGTCCTTAAACGTATGTTTGCTTACCTGGAGCTATGTATCCGAAAGAACCGGCTACAGCTGACATTGTATGAGGTTCCCCGAGCTTGATCAACATCTTGGCTAGCCCGAAATCAGCAATCTTTGCGTTGAAATCAGAGTCCAACAAAATGTTGCTTGATTTCACGTCGCGATGAATGATGGAAGGAAAGCAGTCGTGATGCATATAGCACAAGCCCTGTGCAGCTCCCACTGCAATTCGCAGCCTCGTAGGCCAATCCAAAATAACATGATGCACCACAGTACCCGAGCCATTAACCGATGGCCTGTTCTTCTTCTGAAGCCACCTATCCAGGCTCCGGTTCTCCAAATACTCGTAAACAAGAAGCTTCGAGTTCTCACTGGACATACAGCATAGTAACTTCACTATGTTGGAGTGTCGAAGTGTACTCAGCGTCTTCACTTCAGCAGCAAACTCCTTCTCCAGCTTCTGATCTATCCTCCGATTGTTCCAAATCTTTTTCACAGCAACTACACCACCCGAATGATTGAGAGCAACCCGGTACACTTTCCCCGACCCTCCACTGCCAATCAGATTGCTTTCTGTCAAACCCGACAAAATGTTCGATTCTGTGAAGCTCAGCCTCTGGAACGAGGTGAGCTTCCAGTTCGAGTCCATTCCTAGTTTCCTCTTCCAGTAAAGTGTAAAGACAAAGAACGAAAACAGCATAGCCAATACAAACAGTGCTGCTGCAACGCTAATAATCATAGCAAGAAACTGAGGCGACAATGCGTTGGATCTCTCTGATTGATTAGCATTGCATATGCTGAGGTTCATCGATGGTGTACTCGCACACAAACCCGGGTTGTCCAAGAAGCTGTCGGCGTAGGCTCTATTTTCAAACATAAAAGGGATGGGGCCGACGAGGCTATTGGAAGAAAGATTGAGGACAGTGAGTCTCAAGATACCTAACTGAGGAGGCACAGGACCTGAGAATTGGTTTCTTGACAAGTCCAGCTCAGAAATGCCTGATAGATAGCCTAGCTGCTCGGGAATTTGGCCGGACAATTGGTTTTGACTAAGATTCAGAATGATCAGCGAATTCCACCCGTAGAGATCTGATGGAAGTTCGCCCGAAAGTTGGTTCCGATCAAGCAAGAGGGTTGAAAGGTGAAGAAGATATGTCAATCCTCTCGGAATCTTACCAGTTAAAAAATTGTTACTTGCCTTGAACACCACAAGATTTTCCCAGGAGGACACTCCATCTGGAATATTACCTGAAAACCTGTTGTCATCGATTTCAATCCGCGAAAGATTCCCGGACAATCTAACAGGAAGCTGGCCCGTGAAGGAGTTGTTGCTCAGCATCAAGATCGAAAGATTCAACGAAGTCCACAGGCCATCCGGGATGTTTCCGGATAACTTGTTATTGTATACACTGACCATCAGCAGACTATTGCAGTTGCCTAGTGATATTGGCAATTCTCCGGTTAGATTGTTGTCGAAAGCAACAACTCCGACCAAAGCTCCACCATCACACAAGTGCTCCGGCAACTTGCCAGAGAACTTGTTGCTCGAAACCTGGAACTCTTCGAGCAACGAGTACCTCCCGAAATCAGGAGGCAATGGACCCGAAAAGTTGTTGTTGAAGAGCCTGAGAATTGTGAGAGCCGGAAGGTGACTTATGCTTTCGGGGACTTCACCGGACATTTGGTTAAAGATCAGATTCAGCTTCACAAGCTTCTGAAGCTTCCCGAAATCTTCTGGTATTCTTCCTGTCAAATTGTTCTGAGAAAGATCAATTACCGTCAAGTTTAGAGCTCCGACAACCGGAGGGATTTCGCCGGATAACTTGTTCTTGAAAAGATACAGCTGGTTCAAATTCTTCAAACTGAACAAACCACTCGGTATTTTCCCGCTCAAACTGTTGGTTGATATATCCAATGTCTCGAGTGCTGTCATATTCCCGATCGAATCTGGAATTTCTCCGATCAAATTGGCCTCCGACATCCAAAGAACCTTCAGCTTCTTGAGCTGCGTGAAGCTCGAATGCAGCCTCGTCGGCACAAGTTTCCTATTGTAAGACAAGTAAAGAATTTCAAGATTTGACAAGTTACCAATCTCCGGCGGGAAAGTCCCATTCAACTGATTCTGGTGAATTTGAAGATTGGACAGCTCTGTCAGCATCCCGATAGTCGCTGGAATGTCGCCGGAGAAGTTGTTGGCGGCGAGGCTGAGAAATTGGAGCCCGGATAACCGGTTGATGCTGTCAGGAATCGCCCCGACGAAGTAGTTCTGCGAGAGATCAAGGTATTGAAGCTTTGAGCAATTGTAGAGGGCTGTCGGGAACCCGCCGGGTATGTAGTTGAAGGAAAGATCAAGCTTCGTGAGGCCACTGAGCTCACAGATAAATGGCGGGATTGTTCCGGTGATGTTCTGGTTAGCCAGTGATAGCTCAGTTACCGAGTTGTTGGTGCACTTAACATACGGCCAAGAACAGTGAGAAACGTTAGTTGATTGAGTACTCCAAGGCTCAAGAAACGCCGGGTTACCCCAGAATTGCTTCAGTCTCAATAGCACTGACTGTTCTTGGACACCAGCTTGCGAGTTCGATTGCCCGAGAAAGAGGAGGAAGAAGAAGAGTGCGTAGAACACGTCCGCCATTTTTGGTGTGTTCTTGGATATGAGACGAGTGATGAAAAAAAATGGAGCTTTGAAGCGAGGCAAGAGCTTGACTATGGGGTGAGCGAAAAGGATGGTCAATGGCTTAATGGAACGAGAACAGTTGATTCGTTATAGCAGCACAATCATTTTCCGAGCTTCATGTGAACGCAATTGATGTGTAAAGAACTGGGAACTGTGTTGGAAGTTTCATGGGCGCCAAGGGAGACTTTTCCAAAGTGGTGGAGAAGTTTGAGACATCAATATAGATTTAGTCAAGTCAACTAGGTTCCTTCCAAAGAGAACTTGTCCTCTTAAAAATGAGAAATTGCCTATCTACATACAATTGATCCACAGATTCTTGGTTGTAATTTCCATAGTTGGGTCAAACTAGGTGAAGACCAGAGAACGGTCAAGATTCAAGAAGATTTGTGCACGGATAGCGAGCGCGCGCGAGCTTTTCCTTGTGAGGATCAGAACACAAACCACAGCCACATATTGTTGGAGACTTGAACACTTAATTGTGGCTGAACCGACGCACTGATTCGGAAACAAATTTCTTGGTAAGATTCAATCTGTATTAATTAGGGGAGATGTAACAGACATCTCTTCCTTGAAACTACTAAGTTGAAATTCGGAAATTATCTTTCATGTACCTACTGGACATTGGTACATGTATTTTCTTGCACTAATAAATGTACGTCTATTGGTGAAGAAAAATGTGTTAAAAACATACATGAAATAGTCGTTTCCGCACAGTTTAGCGTTACTTCTATCATGCACTAGTGATCACAACCTGCGCAGTCTGATATAAGTTTAGTTATTTAACTAATCAAGCTTAGTTAATTGGGTTACAAGGAATGTATTAGCGGTTGACTCCTTGGAGGTAATCAAATTATATCCTTAGATAGGATGGAAGTATTATTTAGACTGAGCATACAATTAAAAGCCTTTCCATTCAGGTTTACTTCTACTATCCCTCTCCTTTATCGGAGCTAATTATACGGACTTGAACTTAAATTAAGTATACAAATTGGATGCGTCTATTTTAACTCAATCAATCAGAATATTAAAATGAATTGTCTTTTCTCACGTAATAGAAAAGTTGTCTTGAAAATGTTATAATTGTTGAAGTCGGCAGAAGTGGAGGCTTGATAATTGATTAATTGGCTGATTAGGCCTCAACTAGAAGCAACATCAAGATTCTCATGTAGCTACTGAGCTACGTACCAATATCTACTACTTCCTCCTTCTCAAAATAAGTGTCTTTTTTTTTTTTTTTGCAAAAATTAAGAATTACAAGATAATTTAGTATGTTTTTAATATAACCCTCACTTTCTCCATGTGCACATATGTGCATAAGTGATAAGGGTAATATGGGAATAACACTAATATAATAACGTAAAAATAGAAACGAGACACTCATTTTGAGACAAAAAATTTAGACAAATAAGACACTCATTTTGGGACGGAGGGAATAATATTTAGTTACAAATGTTCTATGAAACTTAAAATACAGAAAACTCAAATTTTATATTTAAGTAGTGTAGATCAAATTCTTTGACCAGATTCTAAGAAGGCACAGATTCAAGTGGTACGTTGTTAAGCCGCTCCAGCGTCAAAATCAGAGCTTGAATGCCCAAATTCTCCTCCCCATGAGCCTTTAGCGACAGATAAAGCTGTTGAGCAAGAGCCAAACCAGGCAAAGTCAGACCCATGTTCTCGCACTCCTTCAAGCAAATTCCCAAATCCTTCACGAAGTGATTCACAAAGAACCTAGCTTCAAAATCCCTCTTCACTATCCTAATCCCATGCGATTCCAGAGACCTGGAGCCTGCGGATCCTCCGGCAATGGCCTTCAAATACAAACCCACGTCGAGTCCGGCCTTGTGCGCGAACACAATGCCCTCCACCAACCCCACCATCGTCGACGCCACCGTAATCTGGTTCGCTAGCTTC
>JAYMTA010004907.1:0-12063 GCA_036897625.1 Pelargonium cotyledonis
CAATGAGGCATTGCCACCTCATTAAATATATTGTCTTTTTAAGTATTTCTTATACATATATTTCAACTGTGGGTCACACGTAATTCTCTAGTACGTATGGAGCCCATGAAGGTCGTTTTAGTAAAACACCGTATTTTACGATTGAAATGGCTTGTTTTAAGCTATACACTTGGGAGGATGCATACTTGATCCCATTATAGAGCTCCAATACCTTTGATACTAACGTTGGGTAATTTTCTCGGTCCATTTTCAAAAAATTCCTGGGGCCATATATTTGTCACGTTTCTCTATGTCTTATATTTCGAACATGAATGCGGGTAATTTGAGATCTTATCTTTCAGTTTCGAGAGACCAAAAAGTATCATCAAACCGATAACAATGCCACACATCTTCCGCTTATAGTAACAGTAGAATGTAATCAAGAAATCAACTTTTTTAACTATGAAAACATGTTGTCTATAAAAAGAATAAAATAATAAACATACAAAGATCATCCAACCCCATTTCAATTTACATACAACTGACCATTGTTTTGTTTTGAAGACCCATCCCAGTCCGATAGGTACGTCCAGGTTTTGGGTTGCAAGTCGGGTTTTACATAGAAAATGAGTGGATTTGTCTTACCTAACCCGACCCAAGAACAAAGGACTTATGAAACCCGAATTTGAAAAAGTTAGGAACAGGTGCGTGCCAACCCATTCAGGTTTTGGGTCGTAGGCCAGGTTTTACATTAAAAAAAAAATTGGGCAGGTTTGCCCGACTTGACAAAGACCCTCACTTTTCAATGACAAACCTGACCCGACACCAAAACTAATCGAATCTGTTTCATGCAACCAGAACTTGCAGAAATGTATGTTGGATTTTGGGTGCCTGCAAGTTCTGGTCCAAATTGCCAGCTGTAGAGCTATATGAGCTTGGAGGTTACACAGTCGGTAAAATCTATTAATAATTATATATCATCAACTGAAAAAGGCGAAAACGGCCTAGGCGACGATCAGCTATTGTATTATTTCCCTTCTAATATGTTTGTACATCTTCAAGTTTCGTCCAGAATACATATAAAACCTGCAAGACGAGGAGCAATTATGTAAAACCGAGAAATCTAAATTTTAGTTCCAGCATCACATAATCTAGAAACGAAGTGAAAATTGAGCTAGGTAGGTAGCATTAGAAAAATTGGGAAATGTTCGGAGACTCAAATTAATCCGCAATTTCTTAGGATATTCTTGTATACCTTCTCCCAGAAATCTACCATTATCCACAATATAGTTAAGATGCATTATATAAAAAAAACATCTTGAAATCACTAAAGACTAGATTCTCAATATCATTTCAGATTCACCCGAATGTGAACTTCATAGCTGGCAAAGTGAGCTGCGGGCCGAAACGGGCCAGGCCAAAAAACACATATTTCTATCGGGTAATTTTTAGTTAGTTATAGTCTCATCGCTTAGTGGAAAAGGCTAGGGGCGATAAAAATTTGCAAAATACAAGCAAGAGCTTTTTGCTCACGGCCCGAATCGCCAGGTCATGTGAACTTATGCTCATTTCCAACTTTTTTTTTATCAAATGCTCATTTCCAACTTAAAGATGTCATGTTTGCACATAATAAATATTCTATAGCTAAGCCCTTAACACAGAAGAAGCAAATCGAAGAGAATATATGAAATCTAATGATGCTTACCGAGAAGGTCCTCCCCAACTATACGCAGTCAACAAGACCATATACCACTCATCAGAACCGTGTCATTTGTTGCATCATCTGAGATCCAGTTGCTTGTGATAAAAGCTGCTCCGAACTCGGAGAAGGTCTTATCTGGTGGTTGGCGGCAAGAGGATTGCCTAGTCCTTGTCTCATCACCTCAGGATTTTGCATATTTGTTTCAGAGTGTGAGGAGTCCATCAGTGTGTGTATCTACCCAAAAGTAAAAACGAAAAACAAAGTTTTAGTGGCCCCAGAAGAAACATATATGTACGACACATGATTTATACATATATATAGCGAGAAAGAGAGAGAGAGCTAGTAGGCTCAGCCAAGAAGCAAATGAAATGGATCCAGGCGTGCGCTCATTTTAATCTTATAATCACCATCAGTTTCACGTTAGCGGAATGAAAGATTGAAAGTACATGGGATCCATATGCAGATGGAACTAAGTATAGAGTATTTATAAGCAGTTTTCCCCATACATCATGAAAAAAGATAAACCCAACTTACCACATCCATACGCTTCTTGTGGAGATCACTTGGAAGCTGCACATTTAGTAACAAATAAATCAAATACATCTATTGAATACAATATACTCACTCCGTCCCAAAATGAGTGTCTTGTTTGCCAAAAATTTTTGTCCCAAAATGAGTGTCATGTTTCTATTTTTAGGTTATTATATTATTGTTTTTCCCATATTATCCTTATCACTTATGCACATGAGTAGATTTGCACATGTGGTATAGGTGGAAAAGTGAGGGCTATATTAGAAATACACTAAATTGTTTTGTAATTCTTAATTTTTACAAAAAATGGAAACAAAACACTCATTTTGGGACAGAGGGAGTATTACATTTCAAAACAATCAATTAGATCATGCGTTTAAGAAACTAGTAGACAAAGAGAAGGGTTAATTTAACAGCAGGCT
Source organism: Pelargonium cotyledonis (assembly GCA_036897625.1). Taxonomy (NCBI): domain Eukaryota; kingdom Viridiplantae; phylum Streptophyta; class Magnoliopsida; order Geraniales; family Geraniaceae; genus Pelargonium; species Pelargonium cotyledonis. Next base: position 2,635 of record JAYMTA010004907.1, read on the forward strand.
CAGATTATTCTTAAGTAACTTTTAAACTAATTTAGTCATATTTGCATTAGCAAACTTGTAGAAACTTAATTTTTAAAATAAATTGGACTAAGCCATCGCTTCAAACTCATTGCATTATGATAGTATTTCATCTTCGGATGCAAGCAATATGGATCACCACATTCCGAAATTCCAACAGTGAACAGTATGATACTTACATGTTTCTTTCGGAACTTCTGTTCCTCGCTTGAAAATCCCGGAACCGGCAAATTCCAGTTCTTCTCTGCACATGATTTCCAAGCATTAGCATTGCATGAACATGACACGTTTAATTAACTAAATAGGCCGGAAACGATTAGCACGACTTTGAACAAACACATTCTGCAGGATAAGACCAACAAACTTGTAATTATGTGACCCAACACGAATAAGATTAGCTAGGGTTTTTGGGTGAATTTACTATTATAACCTCTAAGTGTGTGCGTTACAACACGAATAACTAATCATGCGTGTTTTTGAGGCTCAACACATACACAACACAATTATTAAACGTATTGGGTACTTCAATACAAACACGGCATCATTACAAAATTGGTGACCCCAATACACTGACTGTGTGTTGTGTCATGTGTTGAGAGGCGAATTGCCAGCTTTATGAAATACCATGATAGTGCATTGTACAGTCCAATAAAGCTGTACCGAACAGTTTCTGTACACTTTATCATTTTAGCCCCAAGTTTTATTAAGTTACAGCTTAGCCAAAGCCATAAAACTGGACATATAGCCTATAGTTCTACACTACATAACTATTGTACTACTGGAAGTTTAAGATGTGCTGTTCTTATTTATACCTTTTTAGCAAATCAAATTAATTTACCTCTCAGAGTTTAGTAAATCAAAGCAAGAGGTGAAATCAGTAATAGAAATCAAATTTCTATGATGCATAACAGCCTTCTTAATATAATACACAGGTCACAGCATTGTATGATATTGCAGGTCAACACAAACCTAGATGTAGAAGAACATCCTTGGACTCTAACGTTGAAGATTTTCGATGCTTTGCTAAATTGCATGCAAATGAGGTCACCTATATAGATACACCAGCAAAATATTACATTAGAAATATCATCATAGTTTAAGTTCATATAAAATCATCAACAATGATAATATAGTATAATGATATTGTTAATAAATTAAAAAAACATTGTATGAGAGAACATGGGTTCGAATCTCATTGGGTGGGGTGGGGAGGGAATATGGGGAAAAGATAGAGCTACCCCCTATTGGGTGGCTCGATCCATTGGGCCAAAAAATAAATGGATTAGGCATGTTTAGGTAGCTAGCTCAATGATGTACGATAGTGATGCCAGTAATACAGAAAAGAAAAGAGAAATGATCATAAATAGTCTCAAAAACTAACCATACCAAACCTAAAACTAAATCTAATACTGAAAACAGTTATAATAACACAAATTCAGTACATAAACTAATTAATCATTATTAACTATGGTTAAACTTGCATGGGGCAAGTCTTTTTTTTATTTTTCTCTTTTTATGGTCACTCACGGAATCAATGAAGTCATCAGCAATCTCTAGAAGAAGATCTTCAACATCTGGATCGAGCTTTCCCTGTGAATCAACCTGAGAACAACCAAAAACTGTCTCCGTTTTAAATTCGTCTAAATTCCACTACCTCTGTTTTTTAATAAGTGTATGATTTAAGAAATTCGTTAACATGGCCTAACTAGCATTATATGCTTGTTTGTATACTCTCATTATAACTCTCTCACTTCTAATTATTCCTCCCTTGTTGGAAGGATAAATGAGCAGTTTTTAAGGGTGTTCATATTCAGGTCTGGTCCAGAAATGGACCGGATACCAACCAGTCAGGTCTTTGGTACATACATTTTGAAATTCCGATCTGGTCTGGTTCGGTCCTTCTGACCAGTTGAACACCCCTAGTAGAATTCATATACTAACTTGGGAATGATGTAAAGGGTTGTGAGGCCAGATACACTTTTACATTGAAATTGAAAAATGACATTTATTTTGAAACAATTTTTTTTCCTAAATTGACACTTGTTCAAAAACGGAGGTAGTATTTTAGTAAGATAAAATCGAAATGGAATAATAATTGCAGGGGGAGAGAAAAACTTACCTGTGATACCAAATCCTGTATCTTTCTCTTCCCGAGAAGTTGATTTGTTGCTTCTGTTCCTTGGCTCGAACTTCCCCCTGGTGTAGTTGTACCTGATGCCGTCGCATCCGGTTGTGATCCTGTCAAACTAAGAGATTTCTGGCCCATTGGGCCCGGTATCCTCGGAGACTGTTGTTGCTGCTGATGCAGGTGTTGCAGCGATTGTTGAGCCGTTTGTTGTTGTAGCTGCTGTTGTTGCTGCTGATGCAGCTGCGGATGCCCCATTGATGTCTGTTGTTGTACAAGCTGCGATAATTGTTGCGGGTTCAAGGTCATAGAATTCTGGTGCAACTGAGCAGACGAAGACAATTGCTGTTGTTGTTGCTGTTGCAGAAGTAGTTGCTGTTGCTGTTGCCGCTGATGCTGTTGAAGGCGTAATGAAGCCGAGCCAGACCCAGACATCGCCGGCATTTGCTTCAACCACTGTTGCTGCGACAGAGAATTCTGCATCAAAGCCGATTGCCCATTTGGAGCCAATCCAGATAATTGAGGGTTCATATACGACAGTGATGATGTCCTCTGTAAGTTCTGTACCTGCACCACAGTTGATCACATTTCCAGATATTCATCTCTTTTGGGTAATCATGTGATCGTCATAAGATATAAAGTACTGCCGACAAACAAGGGAAAAGTTATGAAGATAAGGTACTTTTCAAATACCAAAGAAGACACTCGTAAGGTGCATTATAAAGTTTCTATTTTATTTATTGTACTTACCTAAATGTCTTTTCCAGGGGTTAATAAATATTGAAAGTGTAACTGGTGAATAACAAATAGATAAAAGTAGTTAAATTAATAATAACTTCAATAAGTGGAAACAGCAACACCGGGTCAGTTATCTTAGACCTACTCAACTAGAGATGGCAATTCGGTTTCAGGTTGGAAGGGCTTTAATCGACCCTCAAGAAGATACGAGTCCAGAGGGGTCAGGTGGGTTGTGGGTTTTGCATAGGAAATGTACGGATTGGTGTAGGTTTGCCCAATCCGTCACAAAAATTAATTGGGTTTATTTTATGTGACCTAAACCCGAAACATGTGTATCAGATTTCGGGTGCTTGCAAATTTGGGTCCAAATTAGCGGCTCTATACTCAACCAATGATTAGCTGTCAAAATTAGAGGAAAGAACAATTTTCAAATATACAATACCTGAGGAGAGTTGAGTGAAGATTGTTGCGATAATTGTTGTCGCATTTGCCCTTGGTTCAACCGTTGTTGAGCATAATTGAGGGCCCCATTAGCCCTTAGTTGCGAGCTCAAGTTTACCGACCCCATCATCCCCATTGCTTGCATTCCTTGCAAAGATTGCCCGGTAGAATTATATTGAGATCCCGGGACTAACCCAGCTTTCTGCCTCGGCTACATCAATATTTCACTAATTTTAGAAAACATGGACGTTTTTTTATTTAATTTTTTATAATAAAAAACATAAATGTAACGGTTTGCCAATTCCCTAAGAAACAAAATACTAACTGAATTTAATGAGAACTTCCAAAGGACCCAATTCAATAAAAGGCCAATAAATGTAAAACAAATAAGACTCAAGCAACCAACTATCATCGGAGCAATTGACTTTAGGTGTTTGCTCCTCTAGAGGTCTCAGGTTCGAGGCTCATTTGGTACGCTTGCTTATCAAAATAATAATAATAATAAGACTCAAGCAGACAGTTTATGTTTATCTTACGGTTTTAACAATTAAAACAATGTAACATCTTTTTAGAGTTTAAATGCATGTATGAGACTAGATTTTATAAGAGGATACAAGTAGACAGTTTTATTCAACAGCACGTGAGTTTCAGTTTTCAAAGTCTGGATCACCAATATCAGAGACTTGTTCTAACACCGAACAAAACTAACAACTGACAAAGCTTCTCTACAAGAAACAACACCATTATCTAGCTTATTACCCCTTCATTAATTCAGTTAGAGGACAAAACTATTAAGTCTTGTTCCAATCACGAGTTGCACCTAAATCAAATACTCCTTCAGTCTCAAAATGAGTTACCCATAATATCACAAGGAAAGTTAGTTATAACCACCTAAGTTTGTTACACTAAATGCACATAGCGGTGTAAAACACAAACTACTTATCCTCAACTTATGCAAAGTGACTTCCTTTTTAGGACAAAGAGAGTAATTGAAGAAAAAAATGATATTTGTATTTTGTCACAAATTTTGTACCAGCAACATGGCGTAACATACTATATTTCATATTTTGTGGTTTAAATTTAAGTTAAAGCGACTATTAATCCGACATTCTGGTAATTCAGGCAGCAGTGCAGGACTACTATAGGTTTGGCCGAAAAAACAAAGGCGTTCATATTTTGCAACTTTATATTGGCCCTAGCCTTTCCCCACAATTGACGGGACACGCCATAACTAACCAAAAGTTATCCAACAAAAGCACAGGCATTTTTTAGCCTGCTGCACGGTATACCGACATATATGACACCACAGGTCCACCATACCCGTGATTCGGCAGAGTCATCAATAAAATGATTATGACATATAAATAACTCACAATTAAATTCAGCTTCAGTTTCTCAATATCTCTCTAATGTCAATGGGACTTGCCCAATGCGTGTTAGTAGTATAAAATTCAAATCAAGCTCTCAATTTTAAGCTTGATCTTTTAGTTCCAGTATCTCAAAACACATAAAAACGGCTAAAATTTTGTAAAATTCAGATCATACCGAAGCTAAGAGCTGCGACTGCAAGTTGAACTGAGCAGCAGCAGCTGCGGCCGGACCCGACAACAATGGAAGGTGACCGCTCTGCCCAACAAGACCCGACCTCGACAAATTCCCAGTTCCAATTTGCTGCTGATTCGTCGAAGACCCACCAAAATTGACCTGTCCGTACAATCCCCCCTGCTGCTGCCTCAAGGCCCCAAATTGCTGCTGCTGGAGCGGCGTCAGTCGCGACATCGACGGCGATCGCTGGAGGCTCTGCTGCTGAGCCAGCCGGTAATTCGACACTGCGTTCGCGTTTTGAACCATGGGTTGTTGCTGAGGCTGTTGGGGAGGAGAAGAGATTTGGGCGATTTGGTGGTCGATTGACGGAGAATTGGAGATGGTGGAAGGAGATTGGATTTGAGGGATCGGTGATGGGTTTTGAGGGATTGTTGTAATTGTTGCCGGTGTTGCTGATCCAGCTCCGTCCATGGCGGTGGAAGGTGTTTGGAGAGGATTTGGAGACGACGATGTGGTCTCTGCCATTGGGATGGTGAAATTCTGGGGCAGTGAATTTTGGATGAGCTTGATAGATCACTTCCCCGAGTAGCTAATTCATGGTGGATTTGAGATTTTCAGGGTTTCGGAATTTTATTTTTGCAGGGTTTGGTGTTTTCGCGAGAAAGAGAAGGAGCTTGTTCGAGAGGAAGGAGAGAGAGAGAGACGAGTTGTGGTGTATGAGACTGAGTCTGGGCCTTTGTGTCAACATTTGGGCCCAATAGGGAGATTTTATATTTGTTGAGGCCCAAATAGTAGATTCTTCCACTTCGATCTCACTAATTTAACGGAGCGGACAACTTCGGTTTTCTAAAAAAAAGTTTATTATAAGCCGAGCTAAAGTCCCTTGATTTTTGAGATGTATGCAAATTAATCCCCCAAAAATTTGTATATAAAAATAAAGGAATAATTACCCATATCTATCGTCGTCTTAACGCCTTTTAATCTTAGATATTTTGAACTATTGAAACTAACTATTGGCTATCTTGAACTATGTCAAACATCTTTCCGTCCAATTTTTCCGTTATAGTTAACAGAACATTCCAAAAAAAGAGTAATGTGCCTAGCACATGACCAATATATTTTTAAAATTTTAAAATTGCCCTTCACTATACCCTTATTCTTCATCAATAGATCGCCGGAATCATCCCAAATCCCCCAGAAACATCATATAATTGCCGGAATCATCACAAATTCGCCGAAAACACTGTAATATTGCCGAAAACATCAAAAATTCATTGGAAAAGCAAACAATCTAACAAAACCCAATACTCTAATAATCAAATCATTTGCATTATTCCAAAACAAGTACTTATATAAGAGCCAATGTCCTAACTATCAAACAATTAAAAATATATTATTATCAAATAATCAAACACTTCTATCAAACAATAAAAAAACAATCTACAAATTGGAACCCATTTGAAGGTGATAACAAAAACTGATACACTGATTCCAGAAATTGATACACAAAAATTGATACAATTAATGGTTAAAAAAAATTCTAAATATTGATATAGTGATTACAAAAAATTGATACAATGATTCAAAAAGTTGGAGCCTCTCGGCTCCGGTGAGGCATGACGGCCTGAGCAAATGATCCCAACAACGACAAATCTGGAGCAGACAAACCCAAACCGAGATCTGGTCGGAGGAGACGTCTTTGCCGTTTGTGAGCTTCGCGCGCGTCGGCCGGAGGACGCTTGCAGATCTGGAAATCTCCTCCACACATAGCCGACGGATATGGGCGATGGCGTCGTCCATGGAAGCCGAAAATGAAGATTCGGAGCAGCGGATCTAGGGGCGATGACGAGCCCGTGAAGCATGGAGGCGGTTGGAGGCGTCGTCCAAGGCGGTTTCAGGCGGACTCGAAAGCATGTAGGCGAGTCGAAGCAGCAGATCTGGGCCATGGAAGGTAGAAGATGAAGATGAAGAGACGATGATCTGTTCTTCTATTTTTTTTTTAATATTTAAAGTCATAAGGGCTTATTTGGCTAGTTGTTTTTCTATTTTATTAGGAGGGTAAAATGGTCATTTTAACCCATTGGATGGAGTTTTGGATGAAAAAATGGACGGAAAGATGTTTGGCATAGTTGATGGTAGTCAATAGTTTAGGGTATCAAGGGTTAAAAGGTGTTAAGTTGAGGGTTTGTATGTGTAATTATCCCAAAAATAAAAGAATAAATGAGAGTGAGTCAACTTAAATGAAATATACGTAAATTATAAGCTTAAAATGACGTATTTTTGAATCGAAGCTAAATTAAGTCCAAGACATCTATACTCACCCTCTACATGAAAATTGTAGACTTGGATATACTAATGGCGGCTGCTAGGGTTAGGGCTTCCGGAACCGCGAATGATGGAGAGGATTTGTCGCCGGAAGAAGTTGATCTCCTCCAGCGATCGAAGAAGAAGGCTAAAGCGTCGAACAATGATCTCTCTGAACCCATAGAGGTTCAGAATGAAACGACGCAAACAAATGACGGGCAGGGGGTGTGGGTGCTGCCTCTGATACTATGAATATGGAAGAAGATCTCGACTACTTGATGGATCTGGAGGAGGAAAGAGGACCACCAATATCGTTTAGGGATAAACTTCTTCAACATGAAAAACGAAAGGCTGCACACCTAAAACAATGGAGAGAACGGTTCCCGATAGAGGACCCTATAGTTAGTTATGTGGTGAATGGTGTGGCTGGTTTTAAGATTCCGGCGAAACGGAAGGAGAAGCTTGGTGCTCAATGGAAGGATTGTCTCATTGTTAAGCTCCTCGGCTGCTCCTTGGGTTGGAAGACTATGATGGAGCGTACGAGGAAGTTGTGGAAACCTAAGGGCGAGTACGAGTTGATCTCGCATGCAATGGATATTTTATCGCCCGCTTATAGTTCTTTGAGGACTATAAACTAGCTATGGAAGGAGGTCCCTGGATGATCTTCGGATACTATCTTACGGTCCGTCCATGGGTGCCAGGTTTTCGCCCAAGTGTGGATGCTGTTGATAAAACGTTAGTTTGGATTCGATTCCCAGAGTTGCCAATTGACTATTTTGAGGAAGAAATGCTTTTGGAGGCAGCAGGGTATGTTGGGAAGCCGATCAAAGTGGATATCCCATCTAAAGAAGCGTCTCATGCTCAATGTGCGAGAGTGTGTGTGGAGGTTGATCTTAGCAAGCCTCTTGTTTCCAAGGTTTGGTGGGACGACTTCATTCAGCCGGTGGCCTATGAGGGATTGCATTTGATATGCTTCTCATGTGGTCGAGCGGGACATCGAGACAAAAGCTGTCTCTATGCAGTTGTCCCTTTGGTTCCAGGGAAGAAGGTTATGGAGGGGGATAAGGGTATAGTGGAGGACGTGTCGGTGACGAGTACTGTAACTTCTGCTACTCAAGCTTTAGTCCTAGTTGTTGTTGCAGACCAGGGTACAGCGAGTACAAGCGAGAATCCAACTAAGGTGCATGAGGATACCCAAGTGGTAAGGGAGTCATATGGTAGTTGAATGGTCGTCCAGAGGAGGAGTGTGCAGAGTAAGAATGGCCAAAGCATGGGTGCGAGGAGTGGGGTTACTGGTGAAGAATCACAACAGCCGGTCGGTAGTAATACTTCGAGGTTTGGAGTCTTGGCAGATATGCCAGAAGATACTACCATGGAGGTTGATGACATTGAGAAGAGGACTAAGAAGAAAAAGCTTGAAGGGGATCTGGCCAGTAGAGCCTCAAATGGCCCAGTTAAGACGTCTGGGGCGTTAAGGGAGCAGTAGCCCAAGGAGTTGAGGCTGGTAAGAAAAAGGCCAAGCCTCCTCATCAAGAACATAATCCCCAATTGAAGAAGGAGGCAAAACAGGTGTTCTCCGTCGATAATTCCCAATCTCAGGTGGCAGTCCGCGGAGCTCAGGTAGGCCGTGGGGGTAAGATGGGTTCGATGGGTGGCAGTGGCAGAGACGCGAGCCGATCGGGGCCTCTGAAGTAGATCAGTTCCTCCGATTTGAACAGATTGACGGATGCAGCTGGGGTTCATGCTAATGTTAAGAGGGCAGTAGCTGGGCTCAAGCCAGAGCAGAAATTGATTCTCAGTGTGGATGGGGATGGAGAGCGGGTTTGAGTTGTAGCTGATCAGAAGTTCCTGCAGAGCATTGGTACAGTCTCCAACCCCACTTTTCAAAGTTAATTATGTCTTTCCTATTTTGGAATTGTAGAGGTATGGGTTTAGTTGAGAAGTGCCGATTTGTTAAAGATCTAGTTCGTATGAATAACATTAGCTTCCTGGCTATTTTGGAACCCCTAATTAGTGGGGTTCGTGCTGATACTGTTTGTAAAAATCTGGGTTTTAAGCATTGGGTCCGGTCGGAAGCGGTCGGGAGATCGGGTGGTATTTGGTACTGTTGGAACTCAGATGATTTAAGTGTTTCTCTGGGAGGGTGTTCGGAGCAGTTGGTTCACCTGATTATTTTTTAGTTTGGTAGTAATCCATTCTTGCTGACCTGTGTTTACGCTTGTCCTTCATGGGGTACTAGGAGACTACTTTGGGAGGCT
>JAYMTA010004908.1:0-12062 GCA_036897625.1 Pelargonium cotyledonis
AAAAAAAATTTTTAAGTAGTCTAAGCTAATATTTTTTATACATTAAATTATTTTTTTAATGCTCAATTTATTTTCATAAAAAAATTAATTAAAATGGGGTTCAATTATTTAAACATAATTTGTTTGGTTTATTTTATACATAATATAGATTAAAAATCTCCTTCCCTAAAAATATAAGGATATGCCATTAGAAGCATAATTTTCTTAATAATTATTTAAATAATCTAATAGGTAAATATAATCTTTTATTTGATTAATACTCATAGTTTTATTTCGATGTAAAATTATTTTTATTTTCTCAAATAAGTCAAATGAACCAAAATTCATATGATTTGAAAGACTATATAGCTAGATATATTGTTGTTTTATATTTAAAATTTTAGTTGAAAATTGATGACCAAAGAAAATAAACTATTAAATTAAGAAACACTAATGTAAAATAATACAGATAATTACCGAGCAACGCCAGGTAAAAGAACTCGTTTATATATGTAAAATATGCATTTTTTTAAAGGAACTTAGTAGCTTATATTAGATCAAAAAGATCAATACAAACTCTAGTAAATAGACTAGACATGAATCCCGAACCTTATCACTAAACCAAACAACCTAATAAATGATTTAGCTAAATAAACCCTAACGAACAAAATACTATCAAACCCAAAAGCAACCAACATCAATTTTAGCTAAATATGACATAACGTCAAAGTAAACCAAACTAAAGGCACTGGGCAAACCCTCCCCTTCAGTCTGTACTGCATCTGACACCATCAACACACGAAAATTGACCATCACACGTGCAAAGCCAACATCCCAAAAAATCAAGTCGAATGCATTGGAATCCTCCTCATCAAATTGAATAAGCAAGTCAAAGGCATTGGAATCACGCCCTTCTACATGAAAAGTGCGAACAATTGAAAACGATTGAACACGTGAATGTTGCAGTCAACTGCCCCTCGCCACTACCGGGTCTGCCATATGATCGGATAACAAACTTGAAGGTTGATCCAAGGGCTCAAATCGAACCACCATCTTCCAAGCCACCTTGTCCTTCCATGCAATCGCCATAGATCTCCAATTGACCTATGCACACACCAATCCAAAAAGATCACCACGAATTTACGCCGCCAATACACAAATCTAACAATACCTTAATTTGCTATCAAATCAAGACTCGTTATCTAAACGAGAAATAGCACATTTAGTTATTTGTAAACTCAAGAGATCGCCGCTGTTTTAAAGATCAGTCGTATCGGTACGAAAACGCTAATTGACTCTCAAATTGGCAGAGTAAGAAGAAACATTTCCAAATTTCAAGAATCCAATATTTTTTGGGTTCAAATATGAAAACAAAAATGAATAAAAATAATTTTGTATTGAATATCAGAAAAAGCAAACAATTACTATATATACAAAAAAAAAAAAAAAGTAAATAAATTATAACGCAATAAACGGCCGTGGTTGTCAGGTCGTGCTGTGAGATGTTGTCCTGCACCTCACCTCTTTGACAGAGCTTTGACAATGGCAATATGCCAATATCAACAACACCAACTCATTTTTTTATATCAATAAAAACACTTCAATTGCTCTGTTTTTCTCTTTTCTTTTGTACAACAATAATGAACCACAGATGTTATTAAACACTGTTTTGCTTTGAACTTGTCGTTGGAGAGAGCTTCGTCTCTGACAGCTCTCATCTGGGTCCCCTCTGATTCCTTCTCCGAGCCCGATTTTTCCAAATTCTTCATCTGGGTTTCATTGATCTTTGGTCTCCAGCTTCATTGATCTGTGAAAAAAGTTATCTTTTTTTCTTTCTGGAAAGTGTTTCCGTGTTACCTAATGTGGAATCCCGGAGGTATTTCTGCAGATTCTTTCTATGAGGTCCGGCCCGAGTGCACAGATCTACCTAAAACACGGTTCAGAATCAAGGTTGGTTTACACTGTTTCATAGTTGGTGTTGATCTACAATTGTGCAATATGAATTTATATTAATGTTCTTGATCGAATTGTTGTGCAAATAGTTTGATTCAGTCCTGAAGCTTTTGGTTTTCCAATTATGTGTTGTATCAGTTGTGAGGTTTTAAATGGTTGCTTTTTGGTCTTTGATTCATTGCTTAATACTTCAATATATGGTTTTAGGGAGGTGAAGCTATTTTAGGCAATCATTTGGGTTTTATAAGAAAGTGAATGGATCTGTAGATTGAAATTGAATAAAGTTTCGGTCTTGAGATAGTAATCTTGGGGTAATTATGGTCAATTTTGATATTCAAGATCACGGGCAGATTCAATTTTAAACAATGATTATGAAAACTAAAGAGGTGCAACAAACAAATCAAGTCTTACAGTTATATAGCAAGAACATTTAGGTGAATTTGTGGTGACTTTAAGAATGAAGTTTGGACTCATGCACTATAGGGAGGTTAATGATCCATGATTAAATAAGTGAATTAAGTTCAAAGAAACTTAAAGGGACAAGGGTATACTAAGTTTACATGGAAAGAAGTAATTAGAAAAAGACATGATAGCTCATGACTTAATGGTGCTCCCTTTGTCCCAAAATGACTAATGTTTTTTATTTATTTATAGAAAGTTAATTATGTATGGATTACTTATAATATCCCTATATTAAGTTAGGTAGTATCTTTTAAGTTTCGTACAACACATGTTCATAATCATGGAGTTACAAGAGGACATGTATAGCATTAATAAACTTCTTAATTTTCTCAAAATAGAAATTAAGACACTCCTTTTGGGACGGAGGGAGTATAAACCTTTAGATTGGACAGAGTCAAAGAGGTGACTATGAATAGAAGACCCCAAGAAATTTTGCTAAAAGAATTATGTGCGAACCCCAACTTTGTTTGTAAAATTGCTTGGTTGTACTTGTTGTTATTGTTGATGGTGAATTGAATCATTGATGACAAAAGTATACCATTTTTGGTAGTGTGGGATGGAATGTAATAGAATTTTATGATTCAATCATGTTCTGTTTACTAGTGATCTTTGTGCATTATATAGAACATAAGAATATGCTCACTCCAACTGTTTGTTTTGTTTAAATAGTACGCGTTAATTTCTCTCGATCATCGAGTCATTTTTTATTTTCTTATGCAGGCTGGTAAAACTCTCAGTGTAAGGAAATGGCATGCTGCATTCTCTCCAGATGGGCAGCTGGATATAGCCAAAACTCTAAGTAGAATCCGTCATGGGGTAAGTGCACCATCACGGTTTAGAAGGTTGCATAAGTTATGCTTATGCCTATCTGATATCTATGTCGTATTAGCTCAGTTATCAATTTTATGTATTATAACAATGTATAGTTTCTTGACGAATCTGAAGTAAAATATCCGTGCATATAAATCAGGTTGTTTATTAGTCACTTTAGAAGAATGGACCCCCTTACCATAATATTTTAACAGCTTTATAGCCATCTTTATTTCTTTACCATTTCATGTACGAACAATAATTTATCATGACTCATCCAGAATTAGCAATTTGTTGGTGAAAGTATCAATTCTAAAATAATCCATCTTGCGACTTTCATATCCTCCTAAACTTCTCATCACTACTTCCTATAGTTATTATATTTGATTATACTGATATTTGTTAGACCATAATTTTCCTGGTATAGCCTTATACTAAGTTTCATATTATTGCAGCTTACCATCACTAATTATAGTCTTGTAGCAGTTTTAGAGTTACCTATGTATTGTAGGTGACTAATCACCCAGCTTTAATAGGTTGTCCTGGTGCTAAGTCATACAAAAGCTTCATCATACTGGTGACTATTGTGGACATATAGGCATGTCATTATTGCTGCATTTTTTTATCATCCAAGGGAATTGCTACATGAACTATGGATCAAACCTGTCTTGGTTTATTGATGTCCAACATTTATTTATTTTATGTGGTGTATTTAGCTGCCAGCTCTTAGGATTCTTCATTTCATATTGTCAGAGTATGACATTGATGTAATACATTACTGGCATATAACTTTGCCAACTTCTCCACCTCACTACTTCAGTGAAGCAGTCTTGTTACCTTTTCCAGGTGAACACTTGAGGGATCTAAAAGCTCAATAAAACATTTTCAGTTAATGTGTGTGTGTATAGTATACTCTATTAATAAGCCTGAAGACTGGGTTAAGAGACACCATTAGCTGAGAGTGGGCAAGATTATCAAGCTCACTCTCAGCAATTTTGCTGTGTGTGTATATTTTGCTGAGTTCTTTTTTATAGTTGCTTAGATGATGATATCATCTTTCTTCTGTAAGTGTAAACATTCTAATATCCTAAAGTTCGGGATGGGTTTCATTTTACACTGTTTATCGATTGTGTATGTATATATATTTTTGCATATATGTACTGTTCAGTAATAAAAAAAAATTTGAAGTTTGAGGTTTGCGTTGAAATTTGAAGATTTTTTGTTGTCTTAGGGAATCCATCCATCAATAAGGGGTGAAGTTTGGGAATTTCTACTTGGTTGTTATCATCCTAAGAGCACATTTGAAGAACGGGAGCAAATACGGGAGCGTCGGAGGTGGTTCTATTTTCTAGTTTTTTTGAGTCATTATGAAACTTAACAAAGAGAAAAAAAAGTGGACAATTTTTGCCACAAACCTCTTCTCATTTTAAGGGACAATTTATATAGGCATCATATTTTTGTTTGTATCTTCAGGGTACAGTATGCCCAATGGAAGGAAGAGTGCCGCGAAATGTTTCCCATTGTTGGAAGTGGCAGATTTATCACAGCACCAGTAATCACTGACCATGGTCAACCTGTTCATGATCCTATAGTACTTCTAGAATCAAACACAGAAAATGGAGTGGTTGTGCCGCATCTAGAAAATGGAGGCACTGACAACAAGCCAACAGCACCTACAAGTAATTTGAAACCAGTGTCTGACAAAAAAATAATCCAATGGATGCTGACTTTACATCAAATAGGTTGCTTCTTGCTTTCTATATTGCTATTCACCTTTTCTTTTTTGTTTGCACCACATTTTCGTTTATCATTCTATCAGTTCTCTGATCCCCAAGTATTTCATATTATTTTATTAATCTGGCACGTGTTTAATATTGTTTTGCCTCCAATCTCTTATACTCTGTTGGTTCAATATTTTTTTTTGTATTTAGTTAGTTATACAAACAAACAACAATCACACCATTTCCCTATCATAATTGGAGTCATACCTACCCCCTTTAGTTTCTCCTAATTGCATATATTTTTTTTGTTTACACATATTCTTTCTTTTTTCACCTCTCTCTCTCTCTCTCTCTCTCTCTCTCTGTATTTATATTTGTGTGTGTGTGCTATGGGTGGTTGTAACTCTTTTTGCTTGTATTTATATTTATACTAGGTCTCGATGTTGTTCGCACTGACAGGACATTAGTGTTCTATGAGAAGCAAGAAAACGTGTCAAAACTTTGGGACATTCTTGCTGTATATGCTTGGATAGATACAGATATTGGCTACTGTCAAGGTGGGTAGTTGAATGCCCTTCTTTCCCTTTTTATTGCTGACCCAAGCCTCGTTACAGTGATAAATATGACCCGCTATAAAATTAATAAGAACAACTGTAGTGTTTACTTTATGTGAATTATTTGCAAAAGGATACTGTTTCTGAAATTTAGATCCTTTATGATTTGGAGCAGGAATGAGTGATCTTTGTTCCCCCATGATAATGCTTCTTCAAGATGAAGCTGATGCATTTTGGTGCTTTGAACGCTTGATGCGCAGACTGGTATGGTTTCTTTTTCAGAGAACTAGATGTATGGCACAATGACATATTTTATCAAGTATGCTTGTTCTACTGTTATCTCGAGAAATGAATTACAGCTGAAGGTGCCGTGGAAGTGTATTATCATGTCAATTTGGGTTGCCTGGTGCTATTTGTAAACTTGAAAAATGAGAAAGGGCATAATCATTTGGATTGATGATTTAATTATTGGGAGACTTGTTTCTCACTACTGTTATTTAAATCCACGCCTTAGCATCTAGTGAAGTAGTATGCTAGATAATGTGTGGCCCTATTGCAATAGTCACTTGGTGTTTCCTTAGAGTCTTCCTTGTTCAAGATATAACAGCTGGGTCTGTTATTTTACCACTCTATGTGAATATATGTATTTCTCTAAGATTAGATTACTTTACTGTGTACAGATGTGTACATATTCTTATATGCTGAAATACAGATGTTTAAAACTTAACATGCCAACCCACACTAGCAATCTATGTTTTCTTGAATATGAGCCCGTGCAGTTTGGATTTTTACTTAATATTTATTGTACAAGTTATAATATCCAAAATCTTTCCACTTTAACATGAAATAGACAGTCTCTTCTGTTTATTTTCTCACATTTATATATGATCACTTTGGTTAAATGCTGTTATTTATAGCTACCATAATTTTGCTTATGATCCCATTTCCAGTTACTTACGATGTTTTCTTATTTGAATTTCTAAAGAGGGGAAATTTCAGATGCACTGACAGTTCTGTTGGGGTGGAGAAACAACTTAGCAATCTGGCTTCAATTACTCAAGTTATAGATCCCAAACTTCATCAGCACTTAGGTATCAGCTTATGGACTTACATTTTCATTATTTGTGCTCTTTAATTATAAATTTTTTTCAATTTAAGCTACTACAATACAATGTTTATCAATTCATGTTGTTTTATAGGTTTACCTTGGTCCAAAGTTAAAGTAAATTGCTTATACAAATCTAATTATCCATTTTATCCCTGACTGGTTCATTGACATTGAATAGTACCATAAGTTGATCAGTAATAACTCAACAACTACAATTCTCATTATTATAACAAAACTTAAAAAGAGTAAATTAGCCCTAAGTTATTCTCGAAAAAGATTAGCTAGGGTTTAAAAGCAACCTCAAGGAGCTAGGTGAATGGTTAATTGACTTGGTTTCAAGTGCCTCTTGAAGCGTTGGACTCATGAATTCTAGGGAAAACACCCCAAGGGATTTACCCTGGTTAAACTTGGTGTTCTCTAGATGACGGAATCGTTACGCATGCCTCAGTTTAGCCGCATGCTCAAACAACACAACACCCTTTTAGCAAAAATATTAACAATGACAACAACACTAACAACAAAAACACTGGGGGTACATAGCTAATGCCTGGCTATTATGGAACAATTTAATGAAAATATATTAATAGTCTGCCAATAAATAAGGTTCACAATACTGTAACTTTCATATTGAAAAACTATTGGGATGTTTTGTTTTTCTTCTCATTTCCCTGTCTGTATTAGTATAACCTACCCTTTGTTGGAAATACCCCCAAAAGCCTAAAAGGGGAAGTTAAGCTAATGATACCCTGATTCAAAAGACCAAACTGGGACTACCTTTCAGTGTCATGCTTCATCAGTTCATCTGACTTGTTTCGAATGTTTACATTAAAACAGGGGCTACTGAAATTTTGTATGCTCATTGTATAGTTTGATGTAATTTAGTAGTGCAATTTCATATGAATAAGATTAAGGTTAAGAACCTGAGAATCTGAAATGTATCAGAAAGAGAATTAATTCCTCAGCTGCTGTTCCAAAATCTATATGATAGGAACAGATAGGGATTTATTTCAAACTCCCTGTCATATTAGGTGGCTTCTCCAATAAAATTGTGAGTAAGAGAATCTATTATCTAGTGTCTTTCACCCAAATGTCAACCTGCGGCATTCATTTACTGTACACACTTGTTTCTGTTAACTGAACTCATGTTATATGTTACTCTATTGGGTTTAGTTGCATCACTAGCTGTAAGTGCTACTCTTGAGGTTTAATTCACATCTATTGTAATGTCGAGTGTAAGAATGAATTATTGTCTTATGATTTGACTCACAGAGACACTAGGAGGAGGTGAATACCTCTTTGCTTTCAGAATGCTTATGGTACTGTTTCGTCGAGAATTCTCTTTTTGCGACTCATTATACCTTTGGGAGGTATGGTTCAACATCTTATGTGGCTATTCATGTTCGTTTCATTTTATTTTATGATAACGAGTGCCGAATTGTTTTCTGAAGTCCTTAAGACTATTCCTTGAGTATCATTTTTAAATTCCAATTTCCTAGGGAATAGTGCATCTCGTGGGAGAAATGGAGAAGGCTTAGTTGAATAACTATTGGATTGTTGGTTCTAATCCTATATAGAGAATGCTTTCCTTCACAAAATTGATATATGCTTTAGTATGTGAAATTGTGAGAGCAGTTCATAGGTAGAGAATTGGAGGCTTTGGTGAAAATTGCAAATTGATTCCCCCAAATGTTCATGCCCAGGTCTTTCACATGAATATGGGAGTAGAATTAGGTAATATTAATTTTTCCAATGGGTCGCGTAAGTTGGATTCATATAACCAAAACCACTATAGATGTTGATCTATCTACTGCACTCTGCAGAGAAAAGATAGTGTAATGTGGGTTATTATATCTGTTAGAAGAACAATTGTTCATCAAGTTGTGTTTGTGGAATCTGTCTTTTCTCTTCCAGCAAGTTTAATATAGAGCTTGAGTGATATTTTAATGGTTTTAAGACTTTTAACAGATGATGTGGGCATTGGAGTACGACCCTGACTTGTTTTACATATACGAGGAACCAGATTATGCTACTGAAAAGGCTGAAGGATCTAAAGTGAGATCGAAGTCAATACGCTCGTGCGGGAAGTATGAGAGGGAATACTTGAAAAACGGAGAACAGAAAGAAGCTCCCCTCCCTTTCTCAGTTTTCCTTGTTGCCAGCGTCTTGAAAGATAAGAGCACAAAACTACTGCAGGAGGCTCGAGGCCTCGATGACGTTGTTAAGGTTAGCATGATTGTGCTAAGAACTAGAACATCCGATTTCCCTATCACTATAATAACTTAATTTGAATCTCTTCAGATATTAAACGACATGACCGGAAACATAGATGCCAAAAAAGCATGCGTCAATGCAATGAAACTTCACAAAAAGTATCTAAAAAAGGTATTGTATTCTCAATTTGCTTAGGGCGATGCGTGTTTTAATTTCTAGGACTCAATGTCGATACCATGTTGATGCAGGCCAAGACGATGTAGCAGTTTAGAAGAGGTTCACAATTTTTTGGCTCTGTCAACAAATAAAAGGATGCTTTGGCATAATGTATCTTGATTTGGCAAGAACGATAAGTATATTTCCACGAATTTCCAAGCATGTAGAGCATGGCCTGCAAATCATACTGCAGAAGGATTAGTTTTACTTGTACATTCAGATCCTTTGCAAGCTGTATATCATTTTATAGCCATTTCTTGTGGTTTCTTGAAATACAAATGAAAATTTCAGTTTTACACTACATGTTCTATATATAAAAATGCATCATGAAGCGATTGAAATGGGAGGATTGAGGCTAGCGAATGCGAGAAACTGTGGATCCTTCTCCAATATGCCCAATACGTCTTCCTCTAATGTGATCCAAGCTTCTATGTTATTTTCTTTCCCGTTGCTTTCTTGAAATATAGTCAAGTTTGTAAACTCGGGACCAATCTCTCCCATAACACCAACACAGATTGGCGTTCCCCACCCAAAATCGATCTTATCGAATCCAAATCTCGTCCAATCCGTAACAAGAAAGAACTCTGGCTTCTCATTCACAAACATCTGCTTCGCCTTCTTCATATATTCACTCATTACATCGAATCCGTCGCAGCCTCGGAGGGACTTTATAAATTTGCTGTCTATATTCTTCACCGATTCTCTCACAAGTTGTACCAACACGGGCAAACTTGTTGTTTCACTATTACAAGAAGTAGCAGCTGCGTGCAATAAGTTATTCCCAATGGAGCCACTGGACAAGCGCGGTTTTGCTCGTAACCTGAGGTTCACGAGTTGGGCCAACATGGAGACTTTTGGAGGAGAATTTGATGCCATCCTCGACGCAGACATGGCCGATTCCCAAATGAAGCTGGACAGTGCTTCGATGCGCGTGGGGAATTCTACATGTTCGCTTCTTGCTTTTTGTCCTCAGTGTTGTTATCGCTTGCTCGCTGAACACAAACCTGCTCGTCTTCAACTTGCTTTTGCTGAACCAAAGATTGTCCCAAAACTCTTCGTGAAACCGCGGCAATAGATCTCGTGGCGGATATAGAGACGATGCTGCTTCCAAGACATGACTATCCATGTTGATATTGGACCCGCGCGTCGCGGCTGCCCAACTGTTCAAGAAAAAACTCACAGTGGAACCATAAAAAATCTTATGGAACAGCGATACGCTTATGGCCATTGCACCGCAATCGAATACATTCACTTGTACTGCAAGTTGGGGCAGTGTATCAATGTTGAATTCGTGACAAAAAGAACGGTTTGCAAGAAAATGGTTTAGCGGGTCCATTTGAAATTGTTGGAGGATGTCAGACATTTTACAAGAAACTCGAGTTTCAACATATGGGATGCCTTGCTCAAAGTCATGAATGGAGAAATTGTTATTTAGCCGGCCAGAGAAAGGGTATAGGTGGGTGAGAGTTTTTGAGAGTGACGACTTTAAGAGATGAGTAAAGGAGATTGTATTGTGTTTGGACGGAAAGAAAAGAATGATCGGAGAATAGGTTGCGGGAGTAAGTTGGTCGAGGAGGGAGATTTTGAAGGGAATTTTGTTACATATTGATGATGTTGACGATGGTTTTATGATTTCCTCCGAGATGATACTAATTTTCATTTTGCACTACAAACTATGTGTCCAACAACTTGGATTTTTATTGCCAATTTATAATTGTGCATGTATTTTCCGAAGAAAAATTATCATACATATTTATAGAAGAAGTTGGCAGGGGTTGGGTATGGATTGTTATATGTGATTTTTATATGAGTGATCAAGGCCTGTCCGATTGCGTCCTCCACAAGTTGTGACGAAAATTGTTCTCTTACAATTTTTTGTCATTGTTTGCAATTATTTTTATAGTGAAAACTGCATCGTCTGCTTTCTAGTTTAATTTGTTTGAATATTTTTATCTTTGATTTTCCTGCGAAACAAATAAAAAAAATACCATTAACCTCTCTCCTCGTTCACCATTGGTGTTATGGAGCCTCTCAATCACTTCCAGAGAGTCTAGAAACACAACATTATGTCTTTTTTTTTTTTTTTTCCTTGAAGTCCTTGAGCCGCTTCTTCCAATCCTCATTGTGAAGGACACAATCGATCGAGCCCTGATCTACTAGTGGCCGTGTCTAGTCAACCTAGACAAGATTGATGTCATGTTCTCTTGCGAGACTAACACGAGACATCTTAATGAAACTATAGTGCTTCTTTGGTGCCAAGTCATACGCAATATTGAATTTCTGCTCTGCCGTTAGAGGGAATCTTGAGCATCCAAAGATTTTGTTGGCGAGAAACTCAAATTTGACAATGAAAGTTGTCGAATTTCGAGTAATAGAGAGATTATATTTAGGGTTTTGCAAGGTTTCTTGTGGTTCTTCGTGGAACTTCGAAATAATCGAAAAGATATGTAAAGAAAATTGAAATGCATGTGGTTGCAGAAAGTAACGAGTGAAAATAAACGTTCAGTTTCATGTGAAGTCAAGAGAGGAGGACGATGTGGAGGAATGCAATTGGAAATGAACTACAATAAGATAATTGGACGAAGATCTAAATTCTAGTAAGTCCAAAGTTCTAAATTAACAAACCTAAGTGATGTGGAACTATTTTCCCGTTCAGAAAAAACAAGTCAAAATATGGGAAATTTTATAACTTTGTTAATAACAACATATAGGCGGAAAAACTCAAAGTGATTACTTATAAACTTTTTTTCTCTCTAGGAAACTAGGGTTTTCTTTTAGTGGTCTGCCTCTTTTTTGAGTTTAAGCCAATATGGTTTCTTGGGTATTAGGGGTTTTTTTTTTTATATGTCTAGGGTTTCCTAGTTTATTGAAGGTTTGGGCCGGAGAGAATATAAAGGTGGTGGTGGGGGCTAATCCGGCCACATTTCTGTTCGGGTTTTCAGTTTGGGTTTTTCTCATCTCTGTCTCTTGTTCTTGTCCATCCATGGCTTTGAGGGAATTAGGTATGGGGTTGGTTGTTGATATGGAGGAGCCACACAGGGATAGCGG